>JAPERH010000429.1:0-15824 GCA_030411535.1 Beauveria australis
GCGGTGGCCGCGGCGGCTCCGGCGGCTTCTCGCGCGGCGGCGGCCGCGGCGGCTCCGGTGGTTTCAGCCGCGGTGGTGGTGGATTCAGCAGAGGCCGGTAACTGCGCAACATGAGGAGACCCTTGGGAAATAGATGGTCACCATTTCGAGAGCGAGAGGGATTCGCAGGATGCCATGATGGATGTACGGAGTGGCTTAGGATGGGCTCAACACGGCGTTTTTACGGCTGTTTTTTTTTTCCTGTTATCACTATTCACATTTCCTTATACACTTACTGTTCTGTACCTGTTGGCATTTTGATTGGACCAAAGGGCTTGGAGATCTAATCTGTCGGGCATCATGCGTTGCAGAATCAAAAAGTCAACTCATGTGTTAGGATTCGTTATATGCAAGTGAGGTGACCATCTTAACGCTGTGCAAAATCCCATTTTCGAAGGGGTATCATGTAAATAAAAGACAGCAGGCTGAGAAGAGTGCACAACAACTAGTTGCCTACTGTACCGCTTGAGCGATTTTAGCAGAATCACTCTTTCCTAGCTCTGTCTGCAATATCTCGTATGCTTATCCACCGTGCTCGCTTATCTCTCCTTATTTCTCCACGTTTGAGCATTCTTGAACAATTGTCATCGATTCATGTCTCGGTAACCAAAAGAAAACACTGATAATGAAGCAGCCTAGCACACCAACGCTGCCTTTGCAGCAAAAACTCATTTGCCACCATCACGGGCCAGTTTCAGCTAAGGCTTAGGTATGCGGATAGTCTTGCTGGTCATGAGGCATCCATGGACTAGAAAGAGCAGCACGGCGGGGTGAAACTCGAAGGGCGTGCCCGCGAGGCATACGCCCCAGGGAACATTGTCGAGGATCCAGCCGCTGCGCAGCCAGTAGGCCATGACGCCGTCGAGGGCGAGCGAAGTGGGAATCGGGGTGCCCTCAAAATATGTGCTCTTGCCTGTCTTGTCCTTGGGCAGAACGGCAACGGTGACGTTGAAGCGCGCCAGGCGGGTGAGGCCGCAGAGAACGAAAAAGGTGAGGCCGACTGTGTCAGCGACGGAGCGGAGGCCAATAGTGAAGGCGACCATGGCGGGGGCGACACCAAAGGAGATCTGCAGGGACTGTGTCAGTAAATTTTTGACATAGTAGACAAGTAGAGGCGCGCATACGAGATCGGCCAGAGAGTCGAGCTCCTGGCCCATGAGGCTGCTCTTCTTCCTCCAGCGCGCCACCTTGCCGTCAAAGGCATCAAAGAAGAAGCCAAAGGGCAGAAAGGTGAGGGCCAGCCAGATGTTGCCGTGGGCGGTGGGGTCGGCGTCGAGGCAGTAGCGCAGCGAGGAGAAGATGGACATGACACCGCAGAACCCTGCATTTTCCTGTTAGTATATTTGGTGTTGTCATGGGCGGTGGACCAAAAGGATGGTATTGTGGAGGGACGATGCACGTACCATTCATGAGGGTGATGAGATCGGCCAAATGCATAGCGCGGACGAGAGAAAAGTGGCCAACATCGGCGGAGAGCAGCGTCTTTTGCTTGTCGACGGCTGCAAGAAACGAAACCAGTTAGCGGCGTGCCCTTCTGTGACAGACACAGGCGTCGTCGAATTTTGCTTCCATGCACTCTTGAGCGCAAGAGATCAGAAATGGGGGAAGGTGAGGCCAAGGGTCCTCATACCGGGCTGGTTGACGAGAGATGCGTCCTTGTCGAGGCCGCCGTTGGAGGCGCCGATACTTGATCGCTTCGACATGGTGCGAAGGCGGCGCGTATTGAGGTGGGCGATGCTTTACACAGACCGAGCAGAAGACTTATTGCAATCAATGGCTTTTTTATGGCAAGAAAGTCACGCGGCGCGATAATGCTGTCGAAAAACGGGATGCTGGTTAGCGAGTCCGTGCTGCGGATGTTGAAAGGGATGAGGCTGAAGAGAGGACGAAGAAAAAAAAAGACCGACACTGGTGACATCAACGATGGTGGCGGACGCGGAGGGAAGAAGAGGAAGGAAAAAGTTGGGGCGGCTGGGCAGTTCGGAGCAACAACAGGGAAGTGAGCAAGCTTAGAAAGTTAGTTGGTTGGGAAGCTCGAAAGTGGGCCTGGGCTGCATGTGGGCAGTGCAACAGCGCACAAGAGGCGAGATTGGGGGGGAGCTTGTCCACTGTAGCGGCAAATATGTGCTATCTTACATGGCCAGTTTCTTTGGATATTAATGATTATTGACTATCTTACAGCGCAACTGCATACTACCTACGGAGTAAACCTGTACATTCCTCGACAGTGGCCATATTTGGGCATCCATTCGAGCGTTGATCGTTCGGTCTGAATAAGGTAGTGGCGCACGCCACAAGCTGCGTCGGTGGCGTCGACGGTTGCTCTCATCGGCTGCGGCTTGGGTCGCAGCGAAAGGCTATTGCAACGAAAAAATAGCAAAAAAAAGGAAAAAAGTCTGAAAACACCTTGCCAAGACAATTTCGCAAATCAAGTATCAAGTATCGAGTACGAAAAGGAAATCAATCGCCAACCCGTACAAGCAGAACCTCAAATGCATGAAGCAAAGTCAATACCAACAACCAGTACCTCAACAATTCAGCCTCTGCAAGCTTCAGCTGCTCCCTCACCACTAATTCAGTCACACTAATCCGTAATTACCTTCGTTTCACCAAAAAACAACGTTAGATTTAGCCACACCGTCACCACAGCGAAGCCCGCACAAGCACATTTTTATGGCCCTGCCTGCCCTTGCTGTTGAAGACGAAGGCGGTACGTCGCGACCAATGACGCTTTCCAGCTCGCCTTCCACTAGCCTTGAATGGCATGTGAATATCCCTTGTACTACATACAACTCCATAACCGGCGTGATGTTAGCCTCGCTGTAGTGTACACACTTTCGTAGCGTGCCATTCTCGATTGCCTAAATCGGACAGTTAGTCGTGAATAGCCGAGACGCCTCGTCTTACACGAACAAGGCACACAAGCAACACTTGACTTCACTCTCTCGCAATTGGCTGGTCCTCGTTTTCTTCTTCTCAATCAATCTGTCGCGCATCTGTCTTTCAGTTACATGCTCCTCACTCCTTTTCAGTCAGGCCGGCTTGAATATCTCTTTCAACTGACATTGCTCAGTCTTTCATCTCACATGCCGCCGTCTTTGCACAACAAGTTCTCGCAAGTCAAACTGTTCGTATTTTTCCAAACTCGTGACAATCTACACTACATCCAGATTTCAACCAGTCTTCACTTCACAACCAACCAAAATCCTTCACCTCCCCTCTTACATCTCCAATACACCTCCTCACTCATCCTTTGCCGGATCAAACTCAGGCACCCCATCCCCCGCCGCCTCCCTCAACGTCCCCTCAAACTCATCATCCAGCTTCGGTCCCACGCCTCCCTTCCACGCATCCAGCATCTTGTTCCGCAGCTCCACGCTCGGCCACCGGTCCCAGCCCACCAGCGTCGCCCGGAAAAAGTCCCCCCGCGGGTTCTCCGGGTGCGCCACGTCATCGTCGTTTGCGAACCGGTAGCAGTGCGTGCCCGCGCCGTCCTTGTGGTACACCAGCAGCGGGTGCCGGTCGCGCAGCGGAAAGTCGTTGCGCGCGTTGTCGTACTTGCCGTGGCACGACGGCGCCACCCGCACCACGTCGTTGCCCCTTGTGAAGACGACAATGTTTTCCCAGTCGTGGCGGTGGCCGCCGAGAAAGGATCCCGCTACCGCCTGGTCCTTTTCGTAATACGTCTCGTACATTACTGCACAGATTCCGTTGTTGCAGCGTTTGCGCGAGTACGAGTTGGCGTTGTCGAGCTGATGGGCATCGCGGCAATCGCCCTGCGGCGTGCCGGTGGCGCCATGCCCAGGATTGGTCTATAGGCGCCCAAGTTAGTCAATAGATCCTATACGGTATCACCCCGAAACAAAATTTGAAATAAAAGACTAACCTTGCCGTCCTTGTCAATAGCAGACGTCTGGTAGCAGCCATCACTGTCAAAGTCGAGCAGCGGCTGGACGTCAATCTCAGACTGGTCCGCGCTCTCGTCGAGCGCGCCAATAACGTCCCTCTTGCCGATGTTCTCAACAATAGGACTGGCGCAGGCCAGAGCCAAGATGCCAGAAAGCGCAATCAAAGTAGCTTGCATTGTTACAAGGTAAGTCAGTTGTCAGTTGGAGAGAAGAATCAAGAGTGCGGTGATGTGCTACATTCTTTCTCTCTAGACGGAGCTTTACCAGCGGTTCTCATATAATGACTGCCTTTTCTGTATCTCACTGAGATATCTCTCATCAGTCTCCATTTGATCAACCTGCATGGGCGACGTGCCGGTCCCAGTTCCCCGTGAACGTGCGTGCCCATGTAAGCACTAGTCGTGGGTGAGACTTGGCCGAGCTGGACGACGGGGCCCATGACGTCTAATCCCTGGCCATTCCAAAATGATGCTTGTTCTTGTCAGCAAGTGTCCTCTTTGAGCAGTGTCACCAAGGCCGCCTTGATCAGAAAATTCCGAGTGAGATGTGGATGGTTGTGGGCGACGACGGTGGGCCGAGAGAACCTGCAAGGCTCTCTCTGCATGATCAAGCTCGGTCCGTCTTGGAGGCTATGCCAGGACAGCACACGTTACAATCTTTGATGTTGCTATCTTCTGAACATGAGAGTTGAATCAGAGGCAGCACAAACTAGGGCCGAGAGTCACATCTGCCGGTACAATTACTATACGGACACACTTAGCTCGTTCGAGGAAATCAATTCGGCCTCGTGTTAGCCAGATTTCAGACCAGCCATTTGTACCAGAAAAACTCCCCGGATGGGTACCACACCATAGTCTGTGGGCCAAGGCCGATCCGCACAACCCCCTGAGCATCGAGGGCCAAGCCTTCCTTCTCGAGTGTCTCCTTGTTCATCTCCTTCTTGTTCCTTTCCATCGTCGATCAGTTGCTTACATGGATCCAATTTACCTGGTTTTTATCCTTGGAAAGTGGTCTCATTGGCAAATCAAAGCTACGGAGCCCTTCAACTACGATATAACGAGTGTACAGAATCTCACGACAAGAGTCATGTTCACATATACAGCCCTGAATAAAAGGCCCAAAGGCCACAAAAACGGAGTTCCTTCAGGCCTCACTTTCGTCTCCAACGATCTGTAATAACCTTTCCAGTTCTTTCTAGCATGGCATACACCAACACAACTTATGACGATCGATGCATCAGTGGCGACTGTGCCCACTTACACGACAATGAAAAAGCAAACCACTCAGCACAAGCAACCTACAGAAGCAACACGTTTACATTTCTGGCTATGCTTTCGTAATCAACACCTACTGGCCTTCCGCATCGCCTTTCCAAGTGATACAATCTGTACCGGAATACTTGATATATAAGCTTTATAGCCAGACTAGAGCGTATATTATAGTCAAATCTATGTACAGGTGAAACCTGTCGCCATTCGAGCATCCGCTGCAGCCTCAAGAATCGCTGCAGCTGCAGAGCACCGTCACCTTTGCTCCTGGTTTTGTATTATGATTACTGTATAATAGACTCCCCAAATTAAGCATCATGTCATCTGATTTTCAGCGTTCGATCCCTGAAAAACGCGTAGGCATGGTGCTCAAATCGTTTGCTGCATCTTCAATTTGAAATGCATCGTGTTTGCGTTTGCTTGTCAGTTATTCATCGCGTGACTACTGCTGAAATGCTATCAAGCTGAGACCTGTGGGTGCCAGAGACACCACAAATTGTATATCCTCTGGGAGGCAGAATAGTGTGGCTTTCTTTTGTCAGCATCATATCCTAGGACCCTTGCGGTCAACGTACCTTGATCCGCCATACGGATTGCCAAAAACGCGAGATTTACGGCCTAGGCTAGTCAAGACTTGGAGGCCATTTATCGTTGATCCTCCCTTGATGGTGAAGCCGCTCAGGTACTCTCCTCGTCGCAAATCTACTCATATTAGCACACAGATACCCCATTACTACTTCACTTGGTTTTCTTACCAAAGTCGTAGGTATCGCCTCTAATTTTCCCTGCCCTCGTGCCAAAGAGCTGAGTCTCGTCATCATCATACACAAACTCGAGCCCGTATATCACGTCGGCATCATGGTAGACATTCATTCGAATCATGACTCTGTCAGTGATAGCCGATGCAAATAGCAGGTCCTCTGGGTCTGTATTTGGAGGCTGGGCAGTCCCGATTTGACAGCTGCGGAAACCCTGTTTCGAGCCCTTGATCTTGACTGCCTGTGCCTTGGAGATGAATTGTTTAACATTGTCAATGTCCAGAGAGTTTCCGCCGTGAGACTTTATTGAGAGTCTGATGGGGCCTTTTCGTATTGTCTCGGGTAATCTTGTTGCAATGTCTTGCTCTGAAAGAGCAATTTGCCGGTGTGTTGTGGTACTGTCCAAGGGAAATTCCATCCAAGAACGGCAAACTCGGTCACCATCGCCATAAATCTCTACAAAAGAGATGCCAGATGAAGCAACGGCTAAAAGAGTTCCATTCTCGACAGCATAGGCCTGCACACTGGCGTCGGGGCGGGCGGGGGGGTCGCGTGGGAGTCGAAAGGCGGGATGTGCGCGGAAACGAAGACAGTCTAGCCTGTGCCATGCGCACTCGTCTCCTTGCAGAGCCAATCCTCCTTTTGCCTTTGTTCTTGTCGAGTATGCCTCGCGGGTGACAAATGTGCGGCTAAAGACGACATAATCTTTCAGCATGACACCTGTTTCTTGAGGTGGGCAGCCAAACAGACGGCCAATCTCATGCAAGTGTGCACCAACACCAGCATTGGCAGCTTCCCACGAGCTACCTGCCTCGCCACATTGGTACTTGGCAAGTTGTGTGTCGGTTGGAGTGCAGTCTGTAAAGGAGGGCACTACTTCCTCTAGGCTCGAGGGGTAGTGTTGTAAGTATTGGGAGCCTAATAATGCGATCTTGGCTTCGTCAGGGCTACTTGTTGGCGTATCCACATCGGTTGCAAGACTGGCGTCGGGGAGGTTCCAATCGGTATCAAGCAGCATTGCGGCTACATATTGTTTCTGGCCAGGGAGTGGGTTGAAGTAGGAGCTGACAGCATCGGCTACAACGGCTCTCATGACCTTGCTGTTGGCCGGTTCAGTGCTCGCCGATTCAGCGAGTTGCTGTAGCTCGGCGACGGTCTTGTCGCAGCGTATGACGTGGACTCTAGCTTCGGATCTCATATTGCCAGTTTCTCGGTCACGATAGTTGGCAGAGCCCGTCGTCCATTCTTCCTCGAAACGAAATGTCCTGCGTCCCATTTTGTTTCGCCACATCTGCTCGGCAGTGAATGCCTGCCATAGGTAAGCAGCCATTCTGTACTTGCGAATGGCGGTTTCGAGGCCGTTGCCTTCCCTTTCAGCGCGCGTCGGCGTGGCGGGGTATGTGGCTGGTGAGTCTTTGGCGAGAACGATGGCAAGTTGGAGTGGCGGTGATCCGGTGGCGGGAATCATGTGAATGGTGAGGTGGGATGAGTGAATTGGATTTGAGGAAGTGCTGTTGGCCAGCTTGGGAGAAGCAAAGTCAAAGCGCAGCTTATTGGGACCGGGTTGAAGGTAAGCGACGGCCTTGAAGTGAGAATCGCAAACAGGCCAGCTGATGGGTGGAATGTCATCGTCTAGTCTGCTGAGGATTATCGTGCCGTCCATGGGCGTCGTGGTGGTGGCAGAGTCCCCAATGGTGCCGTAGAGGATGATAGTTTTTTGATACACCTATATAGGGCGTTAGCAGCTAGATTCCCACAAAAGACAGTCCTACTTGTTCCGCTTGAGGCGCATTGATCATGCTTGCGGGATGCAGACTGGACAAGGGTATACTTGCCCAAGAGTTTTCATTGATATTGTGAATACGCGGGGCATATTTGGAGAGGGGAAGGTTGGGCTTTCCGCTCAGGGCGGGGGAGCCGAGTCCGGACATGCCGGGGACACTTTGGGTGCTATATCTGCTCGCATTGCTTCCATTGGCAGGCAGAGTTGGGCGTGAAGACGTCTGGGCGAGCTGTTCGCCGCTGTCCTTGAGCTGGAGGTCGAGAGCAGGGTCTGAATTCTGAGCAATCGAGGGCGGGGTGACGGAGCCGCTCGAAGTGGCAGTACCATGGCTCACGGCGCCTTCACTAGATGTGTCGGTGGAAGCATCGGTACGGAAACTAGCCTTGGACCGGCGGCGAAGCTCCTTGAGGAATTTGGGGGCCATTGTGAGAGCTTGGCAGGAGTCGAGGGAGGGAGCGCGAGGCGTCGAAGCCGCAGGCCGAGCCTGGCGCTGTGCCTGGAGAGTTTGGGGGGACGGGCGAGTAGGAGGGGACAAGACGGCGAAGAAGCGATTGAGTGATTATATAGCGAAGAGGTTGGTAGAGAGAGGCCTCGGATGGGCGCTCTTGGCCAAAGGCGCGCGGCAGAGGAAGAGCGTAAGAGTAAGAGTGGACTGAAAGGGGGGTGACCTGGTGAGGCCGTTTGCTTGGCGTGGTGAACAATGAAAAGGATGGAGTTGGTGAGAAGGGTTGAGGATGGATAAAGGAAATTGCAGTTGTGAATAGTCTTGGATGGAAGTAGTGAGACTAGAGCAGAGAGCGGAAAGGGCAGTCAGAGACTAGAGTAAAAACAAGGTTGGCAAGTTGATTGCAGAATGGTGGTGCTGGTAGTGCTAGTGCTGGTGCTGGTGCTGGTATCGTGGTGTGGGAGCAGTAGCAGGTGTAGCAGCAGGAGCATTGGCGATTGACCGATGGATGATGAGTGATTACTTTGTACAGCAATAATAAAGCGACGGGCTAGGCGCCTGGGAGGAGATTGGGTTTGGGCCCTGAAGTGAACAATGAGAATAGTGGGATAGATCGAGTAGAGCGCAACAATGAGAAGATGGGAGGGAAAAGAGGCGATGAGCGAGTGGGAATAGGCGGAACCTATCTTGTTTTTTTGGTCCTTTCCGATCCTTGCTTGAGTTCGTGTTGTTGGTACGGTCCGCTTGGCGTGACGTGCATGAGGCGTAAGAGTACGGAGTAACCTGGTTAGATACTTACCAGGAAGAGCTCCAGACGAATTACCCTGGTGCAGTACAGTACCTAGTAAGAACTCGTACACAGAGAATGCCAGTGTCACCGCTATAGATCAATGCAGTGGGTAACTCCTAACTAATTAGTAGTAAATAGCGTGGAACAAAAATACTAGGCTGGTTGCCAGCAAAAACTTTTCATCTCTTGGTCTGGCAACAGTCAAAAGACAGCTGAGCATTCTGTCAAGTCTCTCTAGTGTGGTGTGCTGTCCACCATCCTAATAGGTCAGAGCTCGTCTTCAACCTGCGGGAGCCCACTGTGGAGCGGAGCCGCAATCGCAAACGACGGCGTCGAGCTCCTAGACCTGCTAAAAATGGCTGTTCATGTCAGCTCTCTCCAGTGCTTCTGTGCCTTTCACCAGCCATCGTTGGCCTCTTCTGCCAGCCACCCAGTTGCCAGCCAGTTTTATTACGGAGTATACAGGTATTTACGGATTAAGGTACTGACCATTTAGCGATGAATGCCTGCCCCAATGACGTTGCATACTCCAGTTTGCCCGCAACCGTTTTGTTCGACATTTTGTTTTCAGCATGCCAACCCACATGGGAATCCTACCCTTTGCCTCTCGTGCCTCTTTCTCCTTTCTCCTATCTTTCTCTCCTATCTCCTCCCAATCTTCATTTCCATGTTTCCCCGCCTTCGCCGACCCTAGCCACAACTCATCGCCACATGCTGGTGGCTAGGCACTTGAATTTCTCCAACACGTTCTTTACATCACTGCACAAGCAAGGTTTGGCTTACTCGTGGACTTCGTACCAACGCATAATTTGTGGTGCTTGTATCAGATTGAAATCCAACGACAAACTGCGAAAATACGCACTGTCCGCTGCCACAAAGCACCGCCGTTCCAGGTTTTCCTATTGTCCTTAGCGTGGCCTGCGCAGCTCCTTGCTGTTTACGTACATACGGCCAGCCACTTCATCGCCCGATGACCACGCCATTGCCTCATTTACCCAGTTGCCCAGCTTCCAACCCTCTTGATTCATCAGATTTCTGTGCTGGCGCCACTCTTGACGCTCAACTTAACTCCGCAAGTAGCCACACGTGCTAGTCCTTGTCGGTGTATTTGCTATTGGGCGAGATTCTCATCTCAATTCACGCACCATTGTGCTCTCCACACCATGGCCATAACTCCTCTTCTAAGCAATTAGGCAATGCAGACGCAGGGAATCTGTTGTAAAATCGGCATCGTCGTGTTTCGCTGTACACCCGCTGGCAGACCTCGAATATCGCAGCTTTTTCTCCGGTGCTTTTGCTCTGCCACTGATGCACCCGGACCAAGCGCGTCACATCGCTTGGTCACGGTCAATGTTTAGAATGACACAACTTGTCCAACTATCTGGTTCAGGAGCAGGTTTGCGCAATATTTCTTCCTAACCGCGGCTAGCAATTTGTGAATACTCTCCTATCCCATGCGACGCACTCTCTACCAATTGTCCCCGACTAGCCAACGTAGTCTCTTAACGGCTATATGCTTTCATCCCAATCAGCATGCGACGACTACCCTATGGTATCAACCAGCCACTGCCTGGCACTTATCCCAAGCTCCCCCCGGCCTTCTGCCCTCGCTCGTCACACTACTCGTCATACTACCCTGTGTCATCTGGTGCTGCAGCTGTCTTGAACTGCCGCATGTTTGATTAGCCGCCGTGTATCATGGGAAACCAGGTGTAACTTGGACATAATGCCACTGATTGGCTGTGGTACCTGCTTCTGAGTGAACATATCGACTGAGGACTACAATCGTCATATATAACCCCGAAATACCCGTGGGCACGCCATTTCGAGAAGACTTCTCACTAAGCAACAAGCTAGTGTTCAACTACATTCCTTTCTGTTACACATGTCTCATCCCTGGCCAATGTGTCGGCGCTCAGGCTAGCGGCGAGAGCGGCCAGCAAGAAAATAGGAGAGGAGAGACCGATCAGAGGACAAGAAAAACGAAAGAACGGCGGAGCAACTAACGACTAGAAGTGATCAGTTGCTCTTCTTCCGGACCAGCATCAACTTGCGTCAAGGATAGCGGCTAGCATGGGTGCGAAGCTGAGCCGTAAAACAGCGCCACAGCAGCCACTTGGCCCTGCCTGTGAGATGGCATCTGAGCCAGCTGCAGAAGCAATTGCAGGCATAATGTGAGTCCAGCCAATATAGCCGAGTAATTCTGACAGATGAAGTGCGGACTGTAGAATGAAGTGCATCTGCCCTGCACCGCATCGGAATTTTCCAGTGGAGAAGCCTGAGATGGCTTCTCTCAGGAATGCTCATCATTTGCGCAAAAGCTAGAGTGCCCAGCTGCAATGCCATGCCAGTTGCCTCGCCCGCTGAGGAATAACGTTGCAATGTAGAGGATAGCCAGGCAGATCACTACACAAGACTCGCCTCTAGCTGCTTTGCAATCCATAGTATCTCATGCCGGCGTCAAGATGAGGCGAGGATAGGGCGGACGGGTATTTGAAGCGACGGGCGTAAGAAATGTTACCATGAGCCCATGCTGGTTGCTGTGCTGACTGACTTGCAGCGCTGGTGCCGCGTATTTACCTGACCCAGGCGGGCAGGCCCAGCAGAGGTCTGGGCTGACGACGCCCCTGCAAGGAAGAAAGCAGGCACAAGTTGCGACAAAGAGCAGGCTGAGGCCGAGGCCCGTGTACAATGTTGCTACCCAAGGACCAAGGTGTCACCAAGCCTCACGGTAGATTGTGCCTTGCATGACCTCCTGGAGCAGCGGACAAGGGGAACAGAGAGCAGAGAAGAGCAGGTTGGATCTTTACACAAGGCTGTGTGACTAACTTAGACGGGTCAAGACGATGGTGGAACTGGACTCGGATAGCTGGTCTTTTGGAGAACAAGCTAGATTGAAAACTAAACTTGAAAAATAAATTGACAAGAGTATTTACGGAGTATCCTTCGTCTGTCTGTCGCCGGGCCAAGTGCTGTGGCAGGCGCCCGTTCCACAGACCAAATCCGCCGCTGGCTGACTGGAATCCACCAGTACGAATAGCCCGCTTGCCCACCAACCCGCCCACTGCTCAATGCAGTAAAGGCAACCACTTATCTTCTCCTCTTTGCCAGTTCCTCCCTCGCTGTGCTGAATGCACCACTTTTGCACTTGACTTCCCTTCCTTCCCGCCAGACAGACCACTTCCAAATCCACCCTCTCGATATCGCCAGCGGCTGCTGAATTTACCTGCATAATTTTTCAGCATTGGCTTTCATTCTCGCACATCTTACCATGTCATCCCCCTGGAAAAAGCAACCCGAGGATGTCGTCGACTCCGTCCTAAAACGGGCCGAAGTGAGCAAGGTCAGTGAAGGGATGCACGATGCAATTTTCCAGCCGAGCGAGTGGCGCAAAACGTTCACACAACGTGCCAGCAACCACAAATTTGCTCATGCTAACACAAATTATCTCTCCTCTCTAGATTGCTCGCCGTCTGCAAAATCGTCTCGCTCTCGCCCAGTTCAAGACCAAGCATGGCTGGGAAGATTTGACCCTCGACTCCATCGAGCCGAAAATGGAGCAAGAGATTCGTCGCAGAAAGCTCTACGATGGCGATGTCCTTTCCGACTCCTCCTCCAGCACCTCCGACCTCCCATACCCGAACAAAGCACTCATGAGCTCGCCTCTCAAAGCACCCGTCTTTTCCGACGCCATTGGTTCCAGCAATGGAAGCTCGGGCCACCGAAAGCGCACATATATCGCTTCCTTTGACAATGTCTCGTCCAGCCCCAGCAAACGCTTCCGTACCTCGCCTACGCTTCACAAGTCTTTCCAGAGCTACAGCTCCTGGAAAGACGCCCATCAGCTGACACAATCGTCGCCCATCAAGCCCCGCCGCCAGCAGCACTTTACCACGTCCGCCGGCCCTGATGTATCCTTTTTCCGCCAGCGCCGCCTGCCCAACGAGCTTGCTTCGCCCAATTTTGCTGCCCCTTCCGACGACGATGAGGACCTCTTACCCGCACATTCGTTCAATCTCAGCACTTTGAGGTCGTCGCCGCCGCGCACCCCGCCTATGCAGACACGTTCTCTCAACAAGCGCAAAGGAAATGGAAGCCCTGTGGCTGGCGGCAAGACTGGCGAAGAGGGCGCGGACCTGCTCCTTTACCTCGCCGCTTCTCCTTCTCCAGCCGTCAAGGCCAACCGCGGACGCATGGAGCGCTTGACTACCCCACCCCCTAAGAACAGCAAGCTTGATTTGCCATCGTCCATGATGATGACACCTGGCGGCGGCAACCTCTTCCCCAATACACCCGGTCAAGGTTTCGACTTTGCCGATTTCGTCAACATTACGCCCAGCCCGGCGCAGAAGCAATGGAGAACCCCTGGCCCCACGAGCACGACCCGCACGCCCATGAGCATTGCCAGGAGGCGGCTAACGTTTGATGACCCCATTGCCTGATGGCGTCGCAGGCCCACGCTCACTATCACTGCGATTTCTCTTATTTGTACATGATACCACGACCGTACAAAGTGCTTATACGCATTTGCATGTTTGTCCTCCATTTACTGTTTTGTCAATTGTCGGACCGTTTTCAGCATTTGCCGTCAAACGGGTTTCACAAAGTCTGCGGCGATGATTCGCCAGCTGGGTTGGTATATTTCATATTTTTACGGGAGGGGCCTGATTGGGAGCCTCATGATATTTCCCAGGTCTGGGATAGGCGCATGAGGGATGCGCCAATGTATAATCTTTGTTTTATTCTACAGCTTAGGGTTCTTTTGTGACTGCTTAGTGAAGCATCTGGAGTTGCATTTTTAGATGACTGGGGCAGTCAGAAAAGGTGTTCTATATTGCCGTTGTATGTTTTCGGACACCAAATCAAATTCAATGCGATATTTAGGGTAGTAATTGTACTCATCTGTATGTCTATGTGAACAAACTTACTTTGCCTCCATGATTCATCAAGTGTTCTCTCAGGACGCCTCCCTTTGCTTGTTGGAGACGCTAAGAGATGTCAAAGTGCTGCCCCGCAAAGCCAGCTTCCGCCGCAGGCGGTTGATACCCCAGTAACAAGAGATAGGGGGATAAAAATAGAAGAGGCTGAGATTCTAGGAACGGTGGTTTCTTACTTCGACTAGTATTTACAAGAAATGTGATCTTTATGCGCTTCACCAAGATCTATTGACTTTGAAAAGTTGGTGCTGGCAGCGCGTACTGAAAACACGTCACGGCGCGTAAAGCGTACTGGTTTCGCGTGCGCACCGCGTTGCGACGCGTCTCATTGGATGGATGTGAGAAGTGGTGGAGATTCGTGAGCTACTGTAGTGGTGATGTCATTGGTTAAGCACATCATGCAAGCACTTGAAAAGCTATGGAATCTCGACTTTTTTTCTGCCCAGTGAACGTCAAGCTGCCTATTGGCCTTGTGTGAGGTGGGTGAAATGAGTTTGTACGACATAATAGGGGCAGAGTATGACGGGTGATGAAGAGACGATGTGTCAAGACGACGACGACGACGACGCGAAAGGTTGTGCCCGCATGAGCGCACTACGGTCTGATGTCACGACAACCGAGGCCTTTTGGTGGGTGTGTAGGTTTCGGGCTGCCTGTTTCTAGAGAAGAATAAGTGCTCTGAAATTGCCCGGATCCTGTCTCTCATGTTATACCTGCCACGTCCGTCACACTCCACCGAGGCGCAAACCGCATCTCACATGTAATACTCGTAAACCGCATTTCACGTGCACTCGTGAACCACTTTTATGATTCTATAATCTGTAGACTGTACTGCGTACATTGTAAACTAATAATTTAGTAACAAACCCCCCGACAAATAACAAGCTGAACAAGATTAAATTCGAATTTCTGATGCCACAAATACAGGCTGAAATGATTGGAGCGGTGACGATGGGGTATTATAAGAGACTGAATGAATAGTAGGTTCGTAATATGCCAATTGCCACGCCAATTGCCACGCCGGGCCGTCATGATGGTATAAAGATGGTATAAAAAAGAGAGAAATGGCCCGCCTTTGCATTTTACAAGAAAAATGCCTCCAGGACAATGAGGAAACGAATGACTTAGACCCAAAAAGGTGAAAGAAGGAAAAAAGAAAACACACCCACTTCTCATTGAAAAGCAGTGACCACCAATTTTTACATGGCTTGCCCGACGAAACCACCGCCCTCAACCCCCCTTGCGTTTTGCTGCGGCAGCGTCGGGCTGTCCGATGCCCCCGGCCTGCTGCCCACTGCCATCGGCTCCGCGCCCCATGCACTGCTCACGCCGCTCGTGTACCGGGAGCTCGGCGCGCCGCCACCCCAACCGCCGCTGTACACAGAGCTCGCGCGGATATGCCCAGACGACTGGCCTAGCATCTGCGTATCAAGCTCCAGGTCAAACGGGTCGGAGCGGAACTTGTTGCGGCGGTCCTGAAAGGGGTCGTTGGTCAGGGAGGAAGCGCGGCGTGTGGCGGCGGCAGCGGCGCGCTGGCCGCTGAGGGAGTGCGCGCGGGATCGCCGCCCGGCGGCGACGGACGAGTGCGATGCGTCCGAGGGGTGGCTGCTGTGCAGGCTCGGCGCGGGCTGTTTCAGAATGCCGCGCAGACGCTGCTGCTGCGAGGCAACCTGTTGGGCCTGTGTGGCGTGGGCGTCGGAGAAGGGGTCATCGGCAGCCGCGGGGTCGACTTGCCGCATGGGCTGGTCACCGTTGATGCGCGGAGGCGGCCCATGGGATGCCCACCATCCTTGCAGCGGGTTCCTGATCCGCATCGAGGCTTGCCGACCAGCGGCAAACGGCCCCGTGATGGCGCATGGCGGCTGGTAATGGGAACTGGCGGCGGCGGCGGCGGCG
>JAPERH010000433.1:0-132462 GCA_030411535.1 Beauveria australis
TAAACTTGAGGCCCTGAGGATGTATTGGAACTGCATACGTTACTGTGCCCAATATCTACCTCGCTAGCCGCCGAGGATCTATGTCACCCCATACTGAGGCACACTTATACACTTCGGCACACTTATTATTAGGTACACATACGCGCTGTGGCGCTGTGGTGTGCGGCACAGTATCCGGACAGTGTGCGTTCAACTTGTGGTCACTGTATATTATGAAGGCAGTTGGCACACCTCGCCGAGGAAAACTGAGCTTACCATCTACATATCCAATCAATCGTAATGTTCGATAAGAGCACTCATTCATCTTCACACTCAAGGGGTCCGCGGCTTAGTCCGTCGGCGCCACCGCCATGTCAGTCAAACGAAGTCGCTTCGGGACCCTGGATAAGGTTGAACAACCATGGGTCGGCTGACACACCACGAAATCGATTCGACTACTCCGTTGAGCTACGACAATATCAGCAAAAGCACGAATGGTTCGCGTCGCAAATCAAGCAGAGCATGTTTGGAGACACGGAATCACAGAACAAGGTCGCCCGCAAGTGGGTGGTTGACCAGTGGCAAAGATGGGGAATTTGGAACAAAGAATGGCCAGAGGATGGCCCAGGGTCGCAAGAGCGATGGGGCAACGGCCTCCCTGCCTGCCTGCTCGCTATGGAATTGGCATGGGAAATCGAACACGTCGTCACCACACGGCAGCCTGTTGATGTTTCGAAAATCTGTAACACCAAAGCGCCACAAAGCCCTGGCTCTCCACCTATGAACTGGTCTTGGGACCTTGTGGCTACACTGGCAGCAGAGCGACTATTGAATCGTCACAGAGAGGATGGCTTTCCTTCCAGCAAGATTGAACTGCCTAGCGTGGTATTCCGCCAGGACCTCAAGTCACTCTCTGTAAATCTCCCAGAGCCGGTGCAGAAGTTGGTGGCAACGGTGGAGAAATGGGACGACTTGAATCTTCCACCGGGAACGCAGACTGAAAGACGAGACATATTTGGGGACCCAATCGGCATGTACACAAAGGCAAGTACATTGGAGGCTGATGGAGCGCGAGACTCTGATAAGGAGGATGGAGCGCCAGACTCTGATAATGAGAATGAAGCGTCAGACTCTGATGTCGATTATGGAAAAGGCCTCTTCGGCATATCGCAACGGGAGGCAAGTACATTGGAAGCTGATGGAGCTCGCAACCCTGGTTACGAGACAGTACGAAACTGTGATAACCCGGAGGATTTACAACGCCTCTTCGGCATAAGGCATCGGAAGGCAAGTACATTGGAGGCTGGTGGAGCTCCCAGCTTTGGTTACGAGACAGTACGAAACTGTGATAACCCGGAGGATTTACAACGCCTCTTCGGCATAAGGCCCCAGGAGGCAAGCACATTGGAGGCTGGTGGAGCTCCCAGCTTTGGTTACGAGACAGTACGAAACTGTGATAACCCGGAGGATTTACAGCGCCTGTTCGGCATAAGGCCCCAGGAGGCAAGCACATTGGAGGCTGATGGAGCGCGAGACTCTGATAACGAGTATGGAGGAGGCCGCTACGTCATAATGCAAGTGGAGTCTGGTCAAGCGCGCAAACCTGGTTACCGGACAGTACGAAAGTGTGTTAACCGGGAGGATTTACGACGCCTCTTGGGCATATCAGACGAGGAGGCAAGTCCGTTACAGGAGGCTGTTTTTCTTACCGAGTCAGGACGAGCTCTTTTCGGCATGACAGGTACATTTGAGGCTGGAGGAGTGCAAAACGCTGATAACGAGCAAGTGTTGCCAAAGGTTGGAGGACAGGTTGGAAATGCTGATGACGAGGAAACTGTGCGGACGTCTGGCCGACAGGTTGAGGGAGCGCGAAACTCTGGTAACGAGCAAGTGTTGCCGAAAGTTGGAGGAGGGCGAAATTCTGATTTAGCTGAGATTGCTGCGAGCATCCGAGCGATGCGAGGATCCCGCCGGCGGGAGCGTCATCGAAAACCTGGTGAGAGGATTGTCAGGCAGACACAAGGAGGCCGTGTACAGAAAGCATCCAAGCAAGCCCGTCCATAGTTGGTATTGTTGCCTTTGGTATGTGGTAGTTATGTTTTGCTCATAGGTTGGATAGTCAAGGCCGCGTTTCTTAATCAAAGACTGTTTCTCATCGCTAAACTTACTCTAATATGCCACGTACTCGAAAATAGTTGCAGGCGCCTTGTTTTGTAGCTTTTGTGATCGTGCCGCGATGGTGGCTTTTTTTTTTTTTTTTCTTCTCCCCTTTTTGATAAAATTTATATTTGCCGAAAAGTCCATCTGCAAACTTTTTTCTGTTCCGCACTGGCTACAGCTAGATAGATATACGGCGCGTTACTCCTACATTCGACACCGTTTGCGAGCAGACAGTCGCTCTCCAAACACGAGTTTCAGTACGGACCTTTCGCTACCCTTCCATCGCCATCACCTGTATTATTTTCGTTACACACCATGGAGGAAACCGCATTCGAAGCCAATCTTCGACTGGCCTTTACCGCCGCGACTATTCTTCTGCGTCCGTTTGCACGCCTTGAAACCTTGTGCCTGTGGCTCCCGGAATCGACGACGCGACCACCTTTCGCATGCTGCCCGAGCGAGACGCGCACCCCGAATTCCCTGCTATTGTCCCCAACGGCATCTCCTTTATCTTTATCCTCATGATTTCACACCTTGTCTGGCTCGAGAACCGACCTGGCCGCAACTTCATCGTGGCTAGGGCACTCAGGCCGCTGATACGCCGCTGCAGTCGCCGGGTACAATGGGCGTTCATGCTGCCACGCATCTGGCTGTTCACGGCCATATTCAACCATTCTATACTGTCGATTCTAATTGATCCAAACTGCATTGTGTCCGCAAGCCTCAAGATGTCGTTTTCCGTCTGGCTTTTGTGAAGCAGCTGGCAAGTCACGCAGGCCTGTACTCTTGATTAAATAGCTCTCCTAACCTCGCTTTAGTCTTGTTCACCCAAGCCACGTCGATCAAAAATCACCTATGGCGTAGATACCCGCAAGTTATTTGATGGAATCCATTTTTTGGCTTCTCTATCAGTATTGAACAAGACCTTTGCATAATGCCACCAGTGAATTTGGGAAAAGCAAGCTCTATCAATGGATGCGTTCAATTCTGGATCAACTCATGAGCAAACCATTTGGCAGTGCCCAGTGCTTGAAGTTTCTTTTTCTCGTTCGCCACAACTTGCTCTTGAAACATAATTTTGGGCTAATGGACTTGTCGTCCCTAAATGGCCGTATTATCCGCCGCTTTCGCCGTTGGTCTGATGTGTGTCGGTCTGTCCTGCATGTAAGCCATGTTGGTCTACCACTTAATATTTAGCAAGCACTTACTCCTGTAAGCGATGAGCCGAACTGCCATCGTGACGGGTATGTATTGGTTTTGTTTTAGGATTATTACAGAAGAAGTTTAATACTCCCCGCTGACTCGTTGCCTGACGGCGGAACGGTATAATTTTGAGCGCATGTGCGATTCACGGCCCAAGTACAAATTGGCAGCAGTGTTTAGCTCAACGAAGCAACGTTCTAGCCAAGCTTCCATAGCCTCGCACGAGCATCGCCACGCCATGTTCTGCTCCACACTTGGAGTCCCGTATCAGATCACTGCCATCTAACGTAACTAATTAGCAAACGCTTAGCAGAGCCCAAGTGTACATTAGTATACAGCAAGAGTTGAGATTTCTTGAGTGTGTGCCTATTAATGATGAACCAAAAAGTGGTGTCATGATTGTTGAATTTCCAACAAGTCCAAACAACGTCAAAATTAAATGTATATCATGACTGTCTGTGACGGCACGTAAGTGCTAAATTTAATGTATTAGTATGCATAACTAGGTTTTCTTTACTTACTTCTATCCTATTTTTAGTTAGTACGTAGGTAGTACCTATTTAGCAGCTACTGTGTTTTGACTATGCCGCCAACCGGCCTGCTGCCAAGGGGCCCGCAAAAATGTCTAGCAAAAAGATTGAGTCACGTGCATCGGGATGCTCAGGAAAAAGAATCTGTTCCGTCGTCATCTTGAGCTTCAGAGCAGCCAATCCACTCCCTCCCCATTAACCCCGGCAACGCGGCTCTTGTGCTTCTTTCTTGTCCTAACCCCTTCTTTGTTTTGACGCCGTTTTTTTTTTTAAATAATAATACTTTTTATACATTCTCCGCAATGGCGATGGATCATGGACGAGACCCTTGCCCCTGGGTCATCTTGAACGATTTCGGCGGTGCCTTTTCCATGGGTGTACGTTTTTGCAGATTCGCAGCGCAGCGATTTCGAGTCGCAGGAGAAAAACTGACATGTATTGGCAGGCTGTCGGTGGTACCATCTGGCACGGCATCAAGGGCTTTCGCAACAGCCCCTACGGCGAGCGGCGAATCGGCGCGCTGACGGCCATCAAGATGCGCGCGCCTGTCCTGGGCGGCAATTTTGGCGTCTGGGGCGGTCTTTTCAGCACATTCGACTGCGCGGTAAAGGGTTTCCGCCAGAAGGAGGACCCGTGGAACGCCATCACGGCCGGCTTTCTCACTGGTGGCTCGCTGGCCATGCGCGGTGGTTTCAAGTCGGCACGCAACGGCGCCATTGGCTGTGCGGTGCTGCTGGCCGTTATCGAGGGCGTCGGCATCGCCTTTGGCAAAATGATGGCTGGCAACACCAAGTTAGAGGTATGAAATCATGCGCCAGCTGCCATTGTCTCGGGACCGCTTGCGCTAACGTGATCCAGGCTCCTTTGCCTCCTCCCGAAAACGCTGCCATTGCATAAATGCAGCAATTGTTGAGAAATCGATGACGACGCTGTCGATGCGCATTCAGACACTCACCACACCACTGATTTGAACAAATTACGACTTGAATAGACATTTGCGGGGCCTGCATCACCACGGTCGAACGGAGAAGACGACCGACACCATCCAGGGAAAGGGAAAAAGCAAACTTAAACCTCGGCGCCATTTTACATATACTTTTACTTGCCCTGAGGAACAAAAACGGAAAGGGAAATATGCTTTCCGTCTGATACGAGGGGCATAGCGTTGCTTTTGACACACAAACTTTTTGTACGCCGGGATATTAGGCGTTGTATTATGTATCTGTACACCAAACCACTTGAAGTAGACCAAAAGACATGCAATGAATTGCAGCCATGGCGAATTCGAGAATCAAAGTGTCGGGTCTGTCGACGTGGGATGGCGGGTAGCCTCAGCACAAAACACGAGCTTGCAAAGTTGCATTTCAATGCACAGCTGCCGATGGCTACGCGCTTTATGCAAATTGTCCCGAGTATCACTGTCAACTTGGCGCGGGTGAATGAGCTTTGACGTGACGCCATCGTCGTCGCGGACTCTTTGTTTGCTGTGCTAGTCCCATAGTGGCCGACCATTTGGACACCCGATTTCAAAACCTGGCTTCATGAAACTGTGTTTCGAATAGCTCTGAAGAGCGCCATGGCAATCCTCACTGTACGAACGGCCGCAAAGCACTTGCTCCAGAATCCCTTGTTGACAGGACCAACCGTCCAAAGCGCTCAAGAGTCAAAACCCTTGCCACGGTCGTCCTTGCTAGGCTCCGAATGAGGTCTCTCCAATCTGTTTATACTTGAGTCCTTTGACTTGTGGCACCAACTACTTGAAAGGTAGAACGATCTAGAGGTGCGAGACTTGGTATCAGCCTGTATCTCAAAACCGAGCTACTCGGACCTTGGCCCCCAACTTGGCCACCTTGTTACAGGGAGACGCAGCTTTTTCTTTTTTTTTTTCTTTTTTCAAGAGCTGCCTACAAGTTAAGAAGTAGAGTCTAAGAGATTGTACGCGCTAGTATCGACTCATGGAGAACGTCGCAGAGTTAGTGAGCATCGCGGTGAATGTCGGGCTGGCGGGGCGGCGGTGGTCGGGCGCATCCCGTCGCCGGGCGCGGCCGAGCAAGGTGCTGTTCAGCTCGGACGGTGTACGCCAACCACATCGACGGGTCGTACGTATTCATCATTTGACGTGGCGAGCCGCCGCGAGACGGTGACGGTGCAGGGGCTCGCGAAAATAGATTATCGTCAGAACATGATGCTGTTGTTGCCGCTGCGGCGGTGACGGCGGCGGCGGCGGCGGCGGTGCTGGACACGGGCGCGCCAAGACTTGACTACCGAAGCGAGCTTCGCAGGTGGTCAGCTCTGGCTCAGGCTGGAAAAGACGGCGCACAAGGAGCACAGGCGACACGTTTGATGAGATTGGCCCTGACCGCAACCTGGACCGGCACGGGCTGCTCTGTCCCCCTCCTCCTCCCGGACGCGCCGCCGGCCGCCAATAAGATTATCACGCTGCGGAGGGAGAAGAAAAGACACGCCGGCGCGACGGCCACGGCAGCATCCCGCTGTCGCCGACTCTGAGCTCACGGGTGGCGGTGAACGGCAGCAGCAGCAGCAGCAGCGCGGGATGCGGGACGGCGACGCAGATTCTTGCTCATCTCAAGTTGATTTCTGGCATGTATTGGTAATACCACTTGGACTGGCTGACGTTGTCGAAAGTAGCCGCCGGCTTCTTCTCGTAGCTGTGCTGGCCGCCCATCATTTGAACAGGGCTTGTTGATGGCCGTTTCAGGTCCGCAAGTACATGTAAAAGTGACAAATACCCTTTGTTTACATGTCTTTTCTTATTCGCAACAAGGTTCACTTTTTTGCGTAAAATGGGCTCGCAATCTGCGGCATTATTCTCATCCATCGGAGATGCATTCTTCAATCCACAAACATTGTCCACATGCTTCTCACACCCTCTTTATTTAAGCGAATGATTGTGACTGGGACTTTGAGGGCCTGCGCGTCAAAAGCTTCTTTCCCTCGTCCCATCCCAAACCAGTTTAGTCTCCGCGGGCCAGAAGTGGCTCACGATGGGGATCAGCGACCATTGGTTCTGCCACTCTAGTTACTTTTTAGACTTACGGGAAAGGGGGCCAAGATGCTTAAAAACAAAAGAGAGGGAAAAAAATAAATAAGTGGTGTTATTTCGCATTGAGCTATTTTCAGCTTTTCATCGTCATGCAAGTTCTCTCCTAATAATGCCCAGTCACGAGGAGCCCCTTTGCAAGCTAATGCCGAGTTTCCATCAGTTCTTAGCATTGCCCGACCAAAAGGAATTGCCGTCCGCGAATCTCCGATGCAAATCGATGCATCTCCCCGGAGATGTGCTGCAGGGCCAAAGACCACAAAAAAAAGAAAAAAGTCGGCTCACTTTGCGCGCGAGGCGACCGCAATGCCTTCTAGAACAGACTAGTGAGCGCTGGCAGGCGCAAGAGTCATGACATTCTCCATGACGATTGCCTTTTTTTTTTTTCCTCCCCTAGGTGCGTTTAGTGTTTTGGTAATGTCGGGTCTTGGGACACGTTCAAGACAACGTCGTCTCTCTGGTAAGCAAAATCGGTTTCGGAGCCCAACGGCGCCCAACCGAGAACACGTGGAAAGGCTTGAGACCAATGAGTCTAAATCAAAAGAAGAGCGGCTGATTGGCAGGTTGGCTGCTGCTACATCTTCCCCGACCTGAGCCAAGCGGCGGGAACGGATGCGAGAAGCCGGCGCGCCCTCCCTCTCTCTCTCTCTGTGTGTGTGTGTGTGTGTATGTTTTCTCTGTTTGCCGGCTGTGGCATGTCGTTGTTTCGCATAGCTTAGTAATCGGTAGCTGATTTTCCAATACCCGTCAGACGCATATGCACGACGTCGACATTATCCTTTTTAGAGACTACAGCTATAATCTGTCAACTTGACAGCGGCCCTAATTACTCAAATTGTATAGCCATACATACAAGACATTTCCAGTCTGGAAAACTTTACCAGTCAGCTGCTGGTCGCAGACTTTCGCAGGCGGCGTGTGTCCCGGCCCATTGTCCCGACTCGCGCCGGCAGCAGCGTCTCCACCCGAATGCCGAACTACCAGCAACAAATCAGTCCACTTCCATTCTTTTGCGGCGGGCCGTTTTCGATGTCTCCCTGTTGGAAGCTTGTTTCCTTTTTTTTTTCCCTTTTTTTTCTTGCCTTTCCCGACTTGGGACTTTGCATCCATTAGCTTTCAGGCTCGTCTCATTGGCCCCCTGGCCCTGCCGGGCCCCTTGTCTTTTGCGGTCGGCAGGGTCCTCTGTGAGCAAAGGCCATGCAAGGCATTGTTGCTTGGCTTTTTCCGCCTTCTCCGCGGTGGATTTTTGCATCATTAGTTTTTCGTATACACACATCTATGCGTATATATATGTATATATATATATATATAAACTTGTTAGATATCCCCGACCAAATTCTCATACAACCCGTCTCTACTACACCCACCACCGCCTCCTTTATCCACTTACACGAACAACCGCAACCGCACCACCACCAACTCGCGGGTCATACAAAGAAAGCAGTCTTTGCTTCCAATACATGTTTCGACTTGCGCCTCTGACTCGGCGCATCACAACTCTCAAGCCCCTCCACCACCTCTCCTCCTTCCACACCACCACCGCCGCCGCCGCCATGGCCCTCACCCAGTCCCAGGTTGACATTGTCAAGTCAACGGCCGCCATCCTCAAGGACCAAGGCGAGACCATCACGCGCATCTTCTACGCCAACATGCTCACCGCGCACCCCGAGCTCAAAAACTACTTTTCCCTGCGCAACCAGGCCACCGGCGCGCAGCAAGCCGCCCTCGGCGCCTCCGTCCTCGCCTACGCCAGCTACATTGACGACCTCCCGCGCCTGGCCAGCGCCGTCGAGCGCATCGCCCACAAGCACGCCTCGCTCTATATCCGCCCGGAGCAGTACGCCATTGTCGGCGAGCACCTCGTCGGCGCCTTTGCCGAGGTCCTCGGCGACGCCCTCACCCCGGAAGTCGCAGACGCCTGGAAGGCCGCCTACGCCCAGCTCGCCGACGTCTTCATCGGCCGCGAGCGACAGCTCTACGCGGAGCCGGGCGCCTGGCAGGACTGGCGCGACTTTGTCATTTCCAAAAAGGAAAACGTCTCCGAGGGCGTCGTCAGCTTCTACCTGAGCCCCGTCGACGGCAAGCCGCTGCCGCCCTTTTTGCCGGGACAGTACGTCAGCGTCCAGATTCCCATCCGCGAGCTCGGCGGCCTGCTGCAGAGCCGCCAGTACAGCCTGAGCGCCGCCCCGCCGGGCCCATCCGGCGCCGAGTGCTACCGCGTCACCATCAAGCAGGAGCCCAACACGGCCGGCGCCGACCCCTCCGACGTCAAGGATCTGGCTGCCGGCAGCATCGCCGGCATCGTCGGCAACCGCCTGCACGCCGAGTACCAGGTCGGCGACACGGTGCAGCTCAGCTCCCCGCGCGGCGAGTTCGTCTTTGACGCCGCCAAGATTAAGCCCGACGCCCACGTCGTCCTCCTCTCCGCCGGCGTCGGCGCCACCCCGCTCCTCTCCATGCTCGACGCCATCCGCGGCGCCAACAGCATCAACGACGACGTTGCCGCCGCCGCCCCGCGCCCCGTCACCTGGGCGCACTCGGCCCGCCACGCCAACGCCGTCTGCTACGGCGAGCACATCCGCCAGGCCGCTGCCGACGCAAACGCAAACGTCACCGCAAAGGTCTTTCTCAGCAACGTCGGCGAGGCGGACAAGCATGGCCATGACTACGACTACAAGGGCCGCTTCAACGTCTCCAAGCTGGTTGCTGACAATGTCCTGCCGCTCGAGAAGCCCGACGCAGAGTACTTTCTATGCGGCCCCAAGGACTGGATGGTGCAGGTCAGAGACGAATTGAAGGGTAATGGTGTCAATTCAGACAATATCCATCTCGAGCTGTTTTCCACCGGAAACGTCTAGACGTTGCACATATTTGTCTTTTTTTCCATCGACCATTGCACCGTGTAAACACCTTGTACATTAGAATAGTCATTTACGTTTCAAATACCACTTTCACGAGATACCAACCAAATTGATTACAACATCCACCTGCAGCTACTTGACGCGACACGTTTTGACGTTGAACATGCTTGTGCTTCTTCATCGAGTACTGACCGTTACATGTAAACTGCTACATGTAAACCCCCTTGTACATTACCCTAGTCATTTACGTCTTCCAACAGCCCTTTTATGGCATGCCAAACTCATCACATCCATTCATCATTAAAGCAAAACTCCCGTTATATTTCAAGTTGCGATCTGATTAAAAATGGAGATATAGAAAGAAACTCAATCAATAAAGCAAACTCCGATCCCAACCGGCCGAACCTCTGCAGCCCTTGCCCTCTCTTCCAATTATCGCAATAGAAAACACCAAACATCCCCCAACGCAAAGAAATGAGTTGAGAAATATTCATATAGCTCAACAGCCCAAGTACAACCTTGTCCTCTTCCTTCTTCCCCATTCTCTCTTGTCTGCACATCGCCCAACGCATGTCACACATGTGACTGCTGACCATGCAGTTTTTCTCCCCGCCTCGTCATTTTTTGTGCGCTCATGCGCAATAGCGCACTAATCCTCCCCTGTCAGAAATCACGAATAATCATCGCTGATGGAAAACCATGCTGGGAGGGGTATGAGTATGATTGCCGTCCTCGGCGAATACACGCACACGCAAATTTGTGTGCGCCCACCAGTTTCAAAACGCCGATTCCAATTTGCTGTCCCCTTGCGAGTCGCATCCCGCCTCGCCTAACCGCTGATACGAAGAACCGTTTGTATAGTTGCTCCATCGTATATGCCGAATAAACTTTCCATAACCACGAAAAGAAGTGCGCCGTGATCAGTGGGCAATGCCGCTCCCATTGCCAATCCCTAAAGCCGTGCCAAAAAGCAACAACAAACTCCCAAATGGATGCCCTGTCGCGAGGCCATAACCTGCCGTGCCTCGTCCCGTAAGTCCAGATCCTTGGTATATAGCAACATGTATCCTCCAATCACCCCAGAGATGCCACACGGTGCCATCGGTCCGATATGCCGCAATTAAGTATGAACCCCTTTGCCAGATATAAACTTTCCAGGTCTTTGATGTTGGCGCCGTTTGATATACTGGTCCGACTCAATCGTCGTCCAAATTTTCCCTGCGCCAAAGTTTTCAGAACAAAACAACAATTTAGCGCCACCCTTTTCAATTTGCCATGACAGAAAAAAATGGGAAACATCCCAAACTCCAGTTAGATATAGACGGGCAATGAATTAGCCCCAAACGCTGGCCTGAGCACCGAGACCAGAAGAGCTCTGGCCCCATACACCGTTGCCGCGACCCCAGCCGCCAGAGGTGGCAAGAGGGGTGGTGGAACGCTTGGCCTGAGCTCCAGAGGTAGGGGTGCCGACGGGGCGGGTACCAATGGGAGCGACAGTAGCGCCCTGCTGACCAGGCTTGGATCCAGGGGCCAGGTCACGAGGAGGAGAGGCACCGGTAGGGCTAGAGGTACTGGTACGGCTCTGGATACCGACAGCGTTGTCAAAAACCTTGTTGGTGGGAACGGCGCTCTGTGGGCTGGCGGTGCTGTTGGGACGGGGGCTCAACTCGCTCTGGCCGGGGGCGTGGTCATTCGCAGAGGTAGGTGTGCCAACATCAGCGGGAGGGCGGCCCATGCTGTCAAAAGTCATGGGAGAAGCGCCGCGAAGGCTGGAAGCGCCGCTGGGACCGGGTACTCCCTTGCGGATGTTGCCACTCTCATCGACGTAGCTCGTCTTGTCAGCAAACGGACCCTCGCCATACAGAGCACTGCGTTGGCGGGCAATCAGCTCGCGAGTCTCTTCCTCGGACATGTGCTTGCTGTTGTTGCCGGCGTTGGCATTGGGGTTGGCATTGTTGACGTTGGCAACGTTGGTGACGTTGTTGGCGGCAGTAGTGTGCGGGGTATCAGCAAGAACAGCTACGGAGACGGTGCGTTAGTCGACAACACTCAAAGCAAGAGACAATCACAGGCGCTGGCCCCCGGATTTAGAGGATACGAGAAGCAAGCCGTGATAGAAAGCGACTGGGGCCAACGCAGCGAGCGGATAGGATGGGTATCAACATGTGGTTCCACTCGTGGCCAGTGCTGTTCTATTTGGGTATTTGCTCTCTTTCAGGGAGTCGCTAAACTGCAGAGGGTGGCCTACTTCGTTGATATTGCTGTTCAGTGTGGAGGTTTCGGAGTTCTCGTTCGCGCTGGGCGGCCATGCGTCTTTTGGCCTGCATCACCTGCTCGGCATCGTTGGAGCCGCGGGAGGGCTGATGGTGTCTCTGGGCGGCGTAAAAGTTTTGGAGGTTTGGGCCAGGAGGGCCGCGGGGTTCGTCAAAGTTGTTGACGGAATGGGATCGGGAGGCCTGGCCGTGGGGGGCGCGACCTGCTGCGACACGAGATGAGTATAGGACAAGAGGCAGGGCGGGTAATGATGGAAATGCAAGTTCGCATCAGTTGTAATACTTACGGCGTCCGCCCATTGCGTAGCCTTTGCCAGACTTTTGAAGGTTCTCGTGGGCGCGATCAACCTCTATGGACAGGTCAGCGATACTAGATGCCAAGAGAGCTCGGATCCATCTCAGGGGTACCGAGGGAAAAATGCATCAAGAGGATGGAAGAGTCGGGAGGGAGTTCGATAAAGAAAGAAACATACCATCAAACTGGTAGGAAAAGGCATAGTCATCCTGAGGTTGGGGAGCGCTGGCACCTAAAGAAGGGGTCAATATGGCGCAAACGTAGGGCAAAGCGTGGCTATGAGGCCGGGCGAGTTAATAGCATACCAGTACGGACAGGCGTGGCGGTTCTCTGGTGGTCCCAGTTGTTCTGCTGATGCGGTTGCTGATGCGGTTGCTGGCCAGCAGCCCACTGCGTATTCTCGTAATAGGACATGATGTCTGCAGATGAGAGAGGCACAAGTCGACAAAGATGAGAGAGGCGACGACGGAAAAGTCAGGAAATGTCTCGGGCAAGTGGGTGACGTCGAGCTGAAATGGTCTGGTGGAAATGGTCCAGTGGAAATGATCCAGTGGAAAATATTTGTCAGCGGGGCGAGAGTAATTTTTCCCTTTCGCTTGGCGAGCTAATATGTGGCAGCCCAGAGAGGCTCACGAGAAGAGGCAAAGGAGGGTGATGAGGAAGCAAAAGAGGCGTTGATGAAGAGTGGACAAAAGGGTAGCCAAGGCAGCGCGAAAACGGGTGATGAAGAAATGCACTTTGCGGCGTGACGGCACGCGGATGGAAGTGGTGCAGTTGGCAGCCAGGCTGGGAGCGAGTTGCTGACTTGATGAGCTTCAGGGGTCCGACGGGCTTGGCCTGGGGCCTAAAGAGCGGTTCTCTAGCGCAAACTCCAAAGATATAGCGGGTGGCGGCGCTGAAGATCCAAACACGGGGGGCCCTGATGTAAGGGGGCCGTTAAGCCTTGCAAGTATCAGTATCCGTAAGCCAATATAATATCAGAGGCTCTGTACGGATTAGAAGATGTTTAGTTATATATTTAAGCGCACAAAGCCCCCCTAATAAAAAGGAAGCTGAGAAAAAAAAAAGAAGTTTTCTTTCCAGAGGAAAAAAGCAAGACAAGAAGGACGTGTGAGGCAAACATGGCAGTGGCAAAGAAAGAGTGTGACTTGCTCCTAATAAATACATAGCCAATGACGCAAACCAAACCGCAGACCAGGAGACAGGGTTCGCAGCGAGCAACGAAATGCACAACCCTTTCGGGCGATGCGCCCAAACGACAAGCCGTTTGATGTTGTTTTTGTCGACAAGGTGTGGTGCTCTGCCCATGTTGCGGCCTCTGGTCGCAAGTCACAGCCATTGACAATGAAAAAGAGCAGTCGCTGCAGAAGCATCGAACAAGGAAGCAGAAACTGATTCGTTAGCAAAACGGCTCAGCTCTCAAAGGCAAGACAATGCGCTACACTTAAGGCACTCGCCGAGACACAAGAAGAAAAAGTATCTCTACTTTTTATTTCGTTCGACGCCAGCTTGTGCGAGCGAGGAGGGTTGCGCAACCAGCTGAAACTTATCATTTATCATCATCTTGTTTCTAGCAAGAAGTTACTCAGAAAACAGGAACACGACAAGCGGCTCTACGGTTTACCATTTACTTATTATTACTGTTCGCTGCGTCAGGTGTAAATTGTTCCATCTTCCCCTTTTTGCCGGCGCAGCCTATTTATCCACTATCATCATTTTCTTTTATTATTGGTTAGTGGGCATGGAACCGGTTCCAACGGTAGTAAGCCGGGTGGTTCTATTGCAAGACCCAAAAGTTCTTTCATCGAGTTGCTGCTAGTCAATCGACGGCACTGCGACACTGGCGCGCATCGGGAGCGCGACGGGCTACGTGTCTCCCTTTTGCAAGCAGAGATGAGATTTCTGTGCCACCACAAGTAGCACCGCCCAGACTCATAATCCTCACAGCTCGCCCTACCAGATATCGTCTTCGCAGCTTGTCATACACAACTCCAGCTCCTCGCAGCCAGAATTGCCCCGGAACCGCGACACACATCCAGCACAAGGGCCCGGCCCGGAGCTAACCAGCAATGTGGCGTCGAAACGATGCCCGTAGCGGCTTAGTGGGAGCTGCGCGGGCCGGGGGAGGCCTTGGCTTCCTTTTTCCCTCTTCCTTTTTGTTCCGCTGGTCTGATGTAAGGGTGGGATGCCTATATTCCAAGAGTGAGGACAGGCAGGCGGCACTCGCCGTTTTCTCATAACCTCTTACTTGGGGCGAGATAAAATGGCGTGTCCTTGGCAGCGCTGCCTCTCTCATGGTTTCTTGTCCACACCCATTCGTTGTAAATACAGGGTCGCACGCTCAAGGACACAGGCCCGGCATTGTCATCAGTCGGCCAGCCCTTTGCGCAATCATGTTGTGCCACCACATCACAAATCCATCACAAACGTAAATAATTGCGACTGTCCCGCGACTGGCACCGACGCCGACAAAAAGAAGAAGAGGGAGAAAGAGCAAACCCAGCCTCATCATGACTTCTTGCCAAGACAAGACCGTCACACCCCCAATCACCATCCTCGTCTAATAACGTTGCTCCGAAAGGTGGCGCTCCATGGTTCTCCATCTAGCGAGCATTCTCCGCGCGCCCGCCGCAAATTGTCTACGGAGTAGAAAACGATGATTCAAAATCGAACCCTTTTGACCTCCACCAATAATAGCAACACTCGCACCTTTGGGTCCCGTAGCTCCTTCCCCTTCTTTGGCTCATTGTTTCTTCAGACGGATCGTGAACGGGGTCCCGATCATACAACTTTCTTCCACTTATGCATCAACTTATCAAGTGATCCATGATATCAAATGCAATGACGACAGCATTCAGGTCCCATCATCGACAACCATTACGCCGTACACCGGCCAGATGCGAATCTTCCACCGTCAGCATCCTGCACAAACCTCGCGTTTAATCTCCCATCCTACCATACTCAATAGTTATCCAGTCACTTCCCATACTTAAATAGCGACTGACTTTCACTCCCTCTATCTTTTTCTCTTCACATTCTCTCACCCCATTCTCCATGCGGACATGCAATGCATATGCACGCCAAACTCACTATTTACAGCACACCACTTTTTCCCGGCAACGATTTAGTCGGATGCTTGCATCTCCAGCAAATCAAAAAGTGCTTCTTTTCTCATTTCTCCTTCTTGATATGTTTTGCTCTCCGAGTTTCCGCCGGGCTGCCACAAAACAAATCAATCGGCCTTGTCCGCACTTTGCTGGGCCCCCACCCCCGACAACCAATTCGTGTTCAACTTGCAAAAGGGGAATATTTACGCGCGCCCGCCACTACGTAGTAAGGAGGCCAAGAAGAAAAGGACAGCCAATCGAAGATTCCACTTTCCTGCTCGGCCGTTATTATCTGCTAGTTAATCTTGGGCCAGAACTCTGCCAAAAACGAATTCATATCCGGCTCGGTTGTTTACAGTGTTTGCAGCCGGGGTGGGTCACCAATTTCCCCATCGAAAACTCGCTCGATTATCCGTAGTTTCCTCGTCTTCCGACTGCGCAATTTGATGAGAGCTGAACTGACTTGTCGTGTCTACGAGTAAACGTTTTCGAGCCAATTCCGCTGCGTCGGAGTGGTCCTGGAGCTGTATTGATCGCTCCCACCGATGAGAATGAGCTGATTGCGTAGTCAGATGACACCTCTGCGAGTTATGTCCGACCCCATCATCTCAAAGAGCGTCAATAAAAAGGGGTGCCTGATTCTACGGATTAGCAATGCACCACCCACAACATCACGTCAGCCTGCCGATAGGCGAATTTAATCGCTGCAACAGCCGCCACTAGTTATTCGGCACAAAAATAACAAAGCATCCAAGCATTATGAATTTGCGTCAAGTAAAAAATCACAGCATATTCATTGCTATCTAGACTGATACACACATCTGCTTACAGCAATACCAGCTGCGCAGAGTCCAAACACACGCCCATTCTGTTCAAGAGATTACGAGAACCGTCCAAGTAGAATTGAAATAAAAAAACGCTCAAGCTCATTTCAGCCATCAGTCCACCCATCTCTTTATAGAAGCATGGAGCCGACGAGAGCAACGGCGACAGAGGCCAGGGTACCAACCATCGACGAGCCAGAAAGAGCGGCGGCATTGTCCTTGTCGCTGCTGCTGCCGCTAGAGCCGCTGCCGTCAGCGGTAACGTTCTTGGTGGATAGACCAGAGTCACCAGCAGTCTGAGAGCCAGTGCCGGTCAGACCAGGGCCCTTACCAGCACCCTCCTTCATGTACTTCTGAGCCTCCTTGGGCATCTCAGGCAGGAGCTTGGGGTCGACGTTCCAGTCCGAGCTCTTGGCGGGGCACGAAGAGGAGTGCGAGTTGGAAGCGGCACCACCGTCGCCGCTGGGGGCAGCGTTGTCCTTGAGAGACTTCTTGAAGTTGTCATACTCGGCACCACCCTTGTGCTTGGTGACCTTGCCCTTGCCAGCCTTGCCATCAATGTCGACGATGCCGTACATGGACTCCTCGTACGAGTACTCGTACATTATACCGCCAGAATAGACACCCGTCATCTCCTTGCTCATCAGAGCCTCGACCTCGTCAAACTTGCGAGGGGTGTTCTTGTTGCAGCCATACTCGGAGAGAAAGAGGGGCAGGCCATAGTCGGTGAAGTTCTTAACCTTGGCGTCCCAGCCAGAAGTCTTGAAGTCGCTGTTGCACCACGAATAATCGTTGAAGGCGAAAAAGTCGGAACGGACCTCATCGGGACCGCAGTTCATGTACAAGGCAGTCTGGAAGCGGCTCTCAGAGACATCAGCAGCAGAGTAACCGACGGGAACAGCACGAAGGTTCTGTGCCTTGATGTAGGCGCGCAAGTCACGTGTGACAGCCTTGATGTAAGGGGCGTTGAACTCGTTGCCCTTTTCGTTGATGACCTCGTTACCCGAGAAGAAGGCGAGAGTGTTCTTGTACTTGGCGAACTCGGCGACGGTGGCGAAGATGCTCTGCAGATAAGCCGCGTTGTAGGACAAAGCGGGCGCGGCGCGATTGAGGGAGTAGAGACCGTTGTTGACATCAAGGACAAGGTAAATGCCAGCGTCGGCGAGAAGGCCCATGCACTCGGTGTGATCGGCCGAGTTATCCACGGTATAAACACGGATGGTGTTGACGCCAAGATCCTTGAACCATTCAATATCACGGGTGCAAATTTCCTTGTCGGCGAGGGGGTCGACACGAGCAGAGTCACCACCGGGCTGATAATCGATACCACGGATGTAGAAGCGTTCGTTGCCCTTGTAGAAGGCTGGGGAGGTTATCTAGTTAGCCAAGGGACTGGGCGTGGCTTGGCGCGGGGCCATATCCATGTGCTTACCGTTGCCCTTGATGGTGATGGGAGTCGGGTCGGCACGCTTGGTCGGGGAGCCGGAGACGACGCCAATGGCGGCGAGGGCCGACAGGAGAGCGAAACTCTTCATGATGATTATGTTATAGTATGCTTAACAATGTAATAATGTGCACAATCTTGGTGAATGGTGATTCAAGACAGTCGAGTGGGGTGACTGGTTTGTCGAGATTACAAGCGGCAGATGGTGGAGAGAGCGTAAGAAGAGGAAGTCGTCGATCGAGTCGAATTAAAAGCTACCAACAAAGAGCGGGTTGGAGCAGTTGCCAAAAGCGAGAGCGGGAGAATTGAAATGGGAAAAAAAGACTGAAGTTGGGGAGAAAAAAAGAAGCTGCCGACACGTCGGGTTTGGGAATTGGGAAGGAGGAAAGCAGGCGGTTGGAAAAGAGAGGGAGTCCAGAAATGAAATACCCAAAACACGCAGGCCTGGGGGGGTGTGGTGGATGGTACGGAGAGGTAGAGGGCAGGCAGAAAGTGCGCTAGCCTGGGGAAAGCAAAAAAAGGTGACGACTAGGAGGAATGAAAGGAGAACCAAGGCACAGCCTCAATATACCCAGCTCGCGGTGGACACTGTTAGCGCTGGTGTAGCTATTCCAACAACTGCAGCCGATGATACTTGCAACCTCGAGCGGCAATACGGGGGAGGCCAGGGAGTGATTGACTTTGTCGGCGCCATCAGGCCAAAGCTCATTCTGGCACCCAGCGAGGAAGACTGTACGGCGGGGGGGCAACGTTAGCGTCAAGATGGGTTGGCCATTCAGGTGGCCGGCAAGGTCATTTAGAGTGCAGCACTACCAGTCAGTAATGAAGTGTGTACCTACTCCGTACAGGATAGGATATTCAGGCCACCTTGCCACCATCAGGTACCTATGGATTTGTCTCTGATGCCCGCCTCAGGCCCATCACTGGTTCCGCACCCTGCGCACCTGCCAGGTACCAAAACCGATAGCCAGACGCAGCAAGCCAGGGCGGCCCACAAGCAGGCCCACCCACTGGAGCCAGCTCGGTCGTGCTGCCCATGCTAAAAGTGTTGCGGCAATACCTAACAAGTCGCTGCAATCACCGCCACCCCACCTTGTACCTCGCTACCAGTACTCCGTAGATCCCCCCTTCATGACTTGACGCACCTCACACCGAGCATTCATTCACTTCCAGCTTTTTATCCGTTCCTTTCAGGGGCAAGGGGGACCCGGCGCGCCGCCACGCGAGGGTCCAGCGAGCCCGATCTTGCGCTGCCACCCGGTCCGCTCAGCCAGGGGTCTCGAGTTCCGTCAGGACTTCTTTTGACGCGATCAAGCGATTTACAAACCTTGTACAGATTACAGATGATTGTCTCCGTCTCTGCTTGAGCCCTTTTTCCAGAATACCGTTTGACTTCTTCCCCTGGAAGAATTAATTCTCCACTCTCTGCGCAGCCATCTGCATCACAAACTTCTCTGCTTGGACCGGCCGCAGGGATTCCATGACAAGGATACGCCGCTCGTCACAATCTCAGGGAGAGGAAAAACAAGGGAACCACTCTCCCCAGAAAAAAAAATTAAAATGATTATTACGTCTTTATGGTCCAGCGCGTGTGTTTCATCTCAGATGCCTCTCCTCTTTTTTTTGGCTCCTGTGCCTGGTGTTCACAGTTTTTCGTCTGTCTACACTGTTTTGGCCTGTCTCGCATAGCCACAATGGGGGGTGGGGGGTAGTAATGGGACCCCTCCCCTTTCCCCCTCTCCTCCTGCTGCCTCGTCGCTCCAATCTTTCAATACTCCAGAAGCTGCGGCACGTTTTGGCTTGTACGGTGTTTTTTTTACCAGTCGGAACAACTCCTCGGCGCGCGCAACTTTACTTGGCATCTTGTTATAAACTCAATTGTCGCCTTCCAAGGCGACAACGCCACACCACACGCGATGTCCCGAAGATTGCGCAAGTTCGCCTATCATGTAGCTTAGACAGTCACCAGTCATTGATATCGTGTTATTTTCGCTCATGATGAGTCTTCCGGGTCCGTCTGGGAATACGAGTCACCGTCGCCAAGCGAAACATTTCTATTCCTATTCTATTGTTCCGAGTTATATACTCCTCCAATACGAGACTGCATTGCGTGGCCTTTCACTAGTGCAGGCGGGTAGACACAGTGCGTACCTGCCGCCAAACGCCGTATCGCACAGTGCGCCGCATAGTGTAACAAGCGTGACCCGCTGGACAACCCAACCAACCGCGCGGGCTCATCATCCATCAAGACACCCAATTTCGTTGGCCGCTCCCTAATGTATCACATTACCGCTCATCACGACGAATAGCAAACCTGCACGATTATCTGCCTTTCGATGCCCAGATCCGCCTATTGTCTTCTGCGTCGCCAGTCACTCTCTGCAAATGACGCCAGATGTACTCTGTACGCACATGCAATTTGATTTTTGGTCACCACATCCTTGACGAACCCTGCATGCTCAGAGATGAGCTCTCTGCAGCTCGATCAATCTTAATCTGCATCCCGATAGTGGATAATAGCGCTGTGATGCTATGAGCATACGTAATCGCGGAAAATTCTGCTCTACCGACGGAATTCTTTTCCAACTAACAAGCTCATGAGACGATACTTTACAACAAAACAATACGTAATGGAACAAGAAATAGAGTGGATGTAACAATTCATTTGTAGAGAACATCGTCAAGGGCCCCACGCCGGAGATGAAGTGAAGTCATCTGCTCTGCAAGCTTTACACAGTTGATGGCTGCAGATTCTGCGCATGTGCCAAAGGAAATCAAAATCTTACGAGAGTGGCGTTACTTTTGTCTGCTATATCTTGCAGTTTAAGCCGTCGCCTCAAGGTTCAAGAAGTCCTGAATGTTGTTGTTGCCGTCAAGTTGACTTCCTTGCTGTCAATCTCGTGGCCTGGCCGGTTTAGAGACAGCCACCGACGTCGAGATTCTTCTCGCCGCGGCCAGCTAACATCTGTAACTACTTTAAGTTGTTCACTATCCCAGCCTCTAAAAACTCTTACTTTGGCAATTGCTGCCATCAGACTCCAGACACCATGCTCAAGACGAGCCGCCCTTCCCTCGCCCTTGGTAGTTCGTTGCCGTCGCCGTTGTTCGGTCCGACAGAGCCTCCAACAAGCAATCAGACTTGAGCTCTCAAAACAGCAGAACGTCTATAACACTGAAAAATCTTTGATATGGCCTTATCGTCATGTGCGATCCCATGCGAGCTGGTCCATCTGGTCCGCTTCCCATGAAGTCACTGTTTCGCGGCACCTTGGCCCTAAATAGTATACGGCCATTGCCGAAAACATTCTTTTGAGTGTCTACTACTTTTGCTTCAACACAAGTACGTACATGCTGCGTACTATTACAACGATCGTGTCAGCGTTGGCACCGTTCGCACCAGGGCCTGACGCTTACACCAAGCTTTCCCAGCCAGCCAATGAAACCGCGCTCCGCTGTAGAAAGACTTCCCAACTCATTCCTTCTACAGTTCCATAACATACTTTGGTGGGGGGCTACCTTGCGTATTCTCGGCGAATTATATCCATGTTCAGACCATTCTCGCCGCCGCGGTCCACGATGGTGTCGGTCAATGTCCGCCGCGCCGCGGCTGTTCGTTTGAGGCCCTTGTGCCAACTTAGGCCGCACCGTCTAGCAATAATTTTTCAATCTTTGTCATGTTGCGTAAAATAGAGAGTGTGCCTGTCTAGCGCCATGGGAGCAGCCAAAATACTCGACTTTTTGCATTCCGTTACCCGTCTTGGGGTCGGTAAGCCACAACGAGGTCGCCGGCTCATTTGGTTAGCTTAGGAAAGGAGGGTAGTTTCGTAAGAACTGTGATGCTCAGAAAATCGGTGCGTCGCGCTATTGGGCAGTTCTTCTGACTGTGGAGATGGAAAGGGACCGAGGAAAAGAATCTGCATTTCAAGATCACTTATAAACACTGACACGATAGGCGTCACGAGATCCAACAGGCCGAAATCTATAAACACGCATCAATGCTTCATTCATAGCCTATACGGACACATACAATCGATTTTGATATCTGTATATTCAAGACAGAACAACGAATTGGCAAATTTAGGTCGACGTGGTCCTCTACCCCTCTTCAAAGCACTGTGCGGCGGCAAAATAACCTCAACACCGAAGCTACCCGACAGCGCAAACAAACAAATTTCAACCCTATCCCACAAGTCCCTGCCCCAACACGAGAGGATTTCACCACGCCATATCGGATGAGGGGTCACACAGCACCTACTGCACTGAGCCAGTCATCTCCCGACCCTCCCATGCATAGATGCCCCTGGTGGCTTGCATCATGTCACATCACAGCGGTGTACGGATAGAACGTCATGCATGCACTTCAGAAATCAGTTCTCTTCTCCGCAATAAACCATAGATAAAACCCAACTGCATACTTTCTATGCACTCTTCAATATCCAAACTCTTTGCTCCTCCGCTTTACATTAACATTAACGTTAATCTATACCTTGAAAATCTCCGTCACGCCCGCCCACGACCCCTTTGCCCTCTCCTCCCAGTACCCGTCCTTGCCCGTCTTGATGCGCCAGCACTCCTCCCCTTCGCCGCCATCGCAACCCTCCGCAACCTGGACGAACCATCGCGGCGCGTACGCCTCGCCGCTGTCCTCGAGCTGCCGGCGGCGCTCGCGTTGCGCCTCCTCCAGCTTCAGCTTCCACGCTTCGGCGTCGTCGAGGGCGCCTTCCTCGGCCATGCGCTGGTCCGGCCGAAGTCGGCTGTCCGTCGGCGCCATCTTGTCCCGCTCTAGCGCCGTGATCTCGTTGAGCGTCGCCGCGAATCGCGTCAGCCCGTACGTCTGCGCCGCATTCTCCACCAGCCCGCCCACGTGCCACACCGCGTCGCCGCCGCCGCCGCCATGCTTGCCCTTGCCCGACTTGTGCAGGCTCGTGGTCCAAGTGCCGGCCAGGCCCATGCCCGCGTCGCTGCCGTCGGAGTTCAGAATCTCCACGTGCACATCCTCGGAACGGCCGCCAAACATGCCCTTGCTGCGGAACTCGATGCTGGCCTTGTGGCCTGTCGAGTCGTTGGTTACAGTCATGGTGCCTACAGGCTCCACATACTTTTCGCCCATGACGACGTTTCTCAGAAACATGTTGGCAATGTTCCAGGAGTAAAGCTCGTCTTTTCCGTCAGCAAGACGCAGTGCTACGCGCACACGGCCATCGGTGGTGATTTCTGCACTCTTGCCCCAGAACTTCTGTCCAGGTGCAGCGCTTTGAGCTAGCGACCAATGGGCAGATTCCGCGTGGATGGCTAGCTTGACTGGACGGTGCTGCACCTTTTCAACCAAGAGTCTAAAGCCACCAGGCGTTTCGTCGTCTCCGCGAACAAGCTCAAAGGTCTCGCCAAGAAGCGGATTGAAAGGCTTTCGAATAGCACGCTCCTTGGCCCGACCACTGCTGAATTGTGAAATGGCAAAAGCTGTGACGTACGTCAAGCGCTCAGTCGGAGCCGCCATCTTGGACGCCTGGTCCAGGAGCTCCGCGTATTCGAGCTGTTCGGATAGCTTCTGCAGCAGAGAGAGCGGCTCATTCGCAGACACTGGCATGCTGATGGTACTGAGATCCTTCCCAACATTCTTCCTGACAAAGGCGATCAAGCTTGGCGGAAGTACAGTTGCGGGAGGAATTGTTTGCCGACGGCTCAGCTTTGCCGTCAAGGGTAGAGGTGCGAGGGTCTTTGACTTGATAGGGTACAGGTGATTTGTGCCGTCGGGACCAATGGCATCTTCAGCTTCCATTGAAGAGACGGAAGAGCCATCATCTTCATCCTCCTCAGACTCGGCAGCCGATTCCTCGTCGCTCTCATTAATTTTGAGAACCCTTGATCTAGCATCCTCGGCATCAAAGAATTCGTCAACTGTGGAGGCAATACTTTCCATGCTCATTCGAGACGTGGCTTGGTCGGGTGCGGAGCTAGCGATGCGTCGTCTCTTGCTGGTGCTGATTAAGCTGGCAAATTCTGCAACAACCGAGTCCAAGTCTGCGAGAAGTGATTGGCAATGACCTTGGAGGCTTTCTTCCTCCTGAACGGCGCTCTTCGATCTTCTCTTGGCTGCCTTGGATCCGTTAGTATCCAGGGCAGCCGCACTGCTTGGCGCCGGAACAGCCAACGCCGAAGCCGTGGTCTGTTGAAGAGCCGGCGACATTCCAGGTGCGCTAGACTTGCGTCGCCAGAATGACTTCTTCTCGGCTGCAGGGAAGTAGCTCTCGCCATCCTCACCAACGGATGCGGTGTTGGGGGAGAGCGCAGCAGGGCTTGCAATAGGCTTGGGTAGTGCGGCAACCTCTTTGGTGAGGCGGCGAAGCGCATCTCGTGTGCCTACGACACGGCTGACGAGTGTCTCGACCTCTTGCCATTCGGCATCCTCCTCCTGGCCGGGAGCCTGTTGTCGGCCGGCGGCAGCGCGTGTCCTGGGGACTCTAGACTTGGCAGACGTCTGCGTAGGTTTGCTTTCGAGACCCCGAGCGGCACGACTGGCTTTTTCAAGCGCGTAGGCCCAGTCTTGAAACTCTTTGGCGTTGGGAGCTCTCAGATGCCAGACCTCGGCGCCAGAGTCGATGCTGATTTCGCGGCGTCTCTCGTCTGCGGCGATCGCTGCGAGGCTCAACGGGATGGCGCCACGGAGGGCAGAGGAGTTGCGGTTATAGTAGTATGAGAGTGTATAGGTCGAGTAGTCGAGGGAGAAGAAGCGTCGCGCATATCCTTGGCCCTTCTTCCTCCTTCTTTTGGAGAGCGTGCCCACGTGGTAGGACGCAGCGTTGCCGTCAGTTCTGTTGGAAGCCGATCTGGGGCGGCCGGTTACATCCGGGTTATGAAGGCTGTCAACAGATGCACCGGGATCTGCATCCTGCGTCAAGGCACCGCTCTTGCCAAGGCTTGACTGACTGTCTCTGGTTTTGGGAACCTGTAGATTTGGAATGGTGGTGGCACCTTGGGGAGGGGCGCCGGTCGGGTACGTGAGGACGACAAAGGTGGCAGTCTTGGAGGTCTGCTTAGAAAATGTATTGTCAAAGACCAGACCGTACATGCCACCTTGCCCATCAAGGACATCGTATGTGCCTATTGAGACCTTGTCGGCTTCGCATTTGCCGACCCATCTTACTAGTTTGAAGCCCTTGCTCAGCAGGATTTCCTGAGCCGTGTCTTTCTTATTGCTTTTGTTTGCTTTGCCCTCGTCGATTTCGGGGGGGAGGATGCTGTCGTCGGCAGAGGAGGAGACTAGGGTCGTGGCTCCGGAGCCGGGATGCCTAAAGATGCCAAAATAGCTGCAGGAGAATTAGCCTCGGCAAGTGATGGCGTGACTGCGCTGGGAGAGAATATATTGGGACGACATACATGGACTTCTTGTGAGGCTGAACGCTCCATGAGAGCGTCGAGCCGGCGTCGGCACGTACCCAGCGCACAATATACGACTGCAATGATTTAGCTGGTCGATTCATGCCGCTGGCACGAGGCGAGGCGCGTAGCTTACCTTGCTGTGGACTTCTAGTCTTTCGATACCGGCCATGGTGGGCAAGCGTAACACAAGACACTGACCGTCAATGGCTCGATGTAGCTTGCTAGGTCGTGGTAACGTGCACTACCAGACCATGCAACAAAGGGGCGGCTTGGGAGACTGGGTTCGCATGTACCGTCGCGGGGCTCGAGGCGCGAAACGAGGGCGTCGTTGGTAAGAGTAGGCAGCTGTTTGCGCTGCCGAGAGCTGTGCGTTGTTTGGCCGCGCTGGAGTGATAACGCGGCAACAATGTGAGGGGTGTCGGAAGAAGAGGAGGAAAAGGTCGCGAGACCACAAACGAGATATTCGGCCTGCGCGGGATAAGCAGCTTGGAGAAATAGGCTTACGGGCCAACTAAGTAGATATTATGACGAGGCAGAGGGCGGAGGGTGGCAGGTTGTCGAGTGGGGACCTCGGAAGGGACATCAGTTGGTGGTTGCCTTGATCGTTTTAGCGGCTACTTTAGTGGCGGGGTGTGCTGGAAGGGGACCATTCAGTGGGCTCCCAAGCCACAAAACAGGCGTTGAAGCGCTGGAATTTGAATACAGCGGGCACTCTTAGGGTATCAGAGCGCTCCGGATTCCCCCATAGAGCCCCATCATAACGCCCCATGACGGCCATGCAGCGGCCGGACGTGGCGGCCTACAGAGGGTCCCATGGCGTCTGTCCCCGCGTTCATCGACCGGAGCCTCGGGCGGTCTCAAAAGGTTATTCCAATGCATCTTCTGACAAGCTCGCCAATTTTTCTGCCGCGGCTTTGCTTTGTGGTGCAATATATTGTTTCCATTTGGGGCCTGTCTTTGCGCGACCGCTCATTCGACAAGCAGCTGACAAAGCTTCTGCAACAAGGCAAAAGCCATTAAGTTAAAAAAATTCAACAGTTGTCAACGAGTGACGCAATCAAGAAAATCAATCTGCCCGCACAAACTTACTTTGCATCAGCCTTGGATGCCGCCATTGCTTCCATCGCTAGTTGCATCCAATCCCTATTTAGCCAGCTTGCCAGCCAGGCTGCCAGGCCCGCAGGTACGGCTCGACACCTGCAAGCCAGGCTTGTGGCTGGTGTGCCGCGGCTTGGACAATGCGGAGAGAGGCTGGCGACGCACATGACGAATGCGCTCGTATTTTAGATATTTTTACGAGCTGCCCTGCTCATCTCACATGTGGCTGGAGGCGCAGCCACGATACCAAAGTCACCCACCGAAACATACGAATGGTGCAAAATCGTTGCACACTACGGATTACATTTCCGGGCGTGGACGTACATTGGTTTCATGATACGGCAACGGGCACTATTTTTACCCAGTCTCCAATGCGTGACGATCCACTCTTTGGAGCGTCGACTTGTCGCCAATTGCGATGACCAACAGGCTCAGTGTTTCAACAACTATAAACATCATGTGGTCATGAATCAATGAAGACCGAGAAATGACCAGATAAATCATTCATCGAGTCATATCTTGTTACTACAGTCTGCTGTGCTGCAAAGCAGCACAATTGAGATTGACCAATGGCTGTCGCCACAGAGATCGATCGCTCTCGACACCCTCCATGATGCTATTGTACGGCTTGACCCCAGCGTCCCGAGCCCTCCACTTCCAGTCCTCGAGAAAGCCATTCGTCTTGCCCTCGATTCTATCCACAACATGCTCACCGAGATTGGGGAGAAACTTGAAGCCGTGCCCGCTGCCGCCAGTAGCCACCATCAGACCCCCTTTCTGGGGCACAAAGTCAATCACAAAGTGGTTATCGTACGAGTCGGTGTACCAGCACAGGCGAGTCATCGTCGCGCAGTCGAGCAGCTCTGGCAACTGCTCTCTCACGAATTTTTGGATGGTGCGCGAAGCAATCTCTGGGACCGAGTGAATGGCGTGCTGTGTCCAGCGCGTGACGGGGACGCTGCGGACTGTGCCGTCGGGTTGAATTTGAAGGTTGGTAAACTTGGTTGCGCGGTAGCCGATCTTTAAAACGCCGTCTGGATCTCGGGCGAAGCCGTATAGTCCGCCATATCTACCGCGACTTTTGTCGAATCTGGGGAGGCATGTCAACCAAGGCATGATGCGGGCTTTGCATTGCATAGACGTACAACCAAGTGGGAAAGTTGCCAGGTGTGAGAGGCTCCGTCGGCTGTCTTGGCGCCGGTGATGTGTCCGTTTACATCCTCGAGAAAGCCGGAAAAGGCTCCTCGCAGGCTACCTAGGTCGAACTTTACGCCGAGGCATTCCGCCTTGTGACGGGCAAAGTGGCAGGCCTTGTCGGCGTAGACAAATCCAGACTGAACATCCAGGGAACCGCTAATGCCCTTGATGTCAAAGGCGCCGAACAGCGAAGCCGAAGCCCTTGGCTTGTGCACGCCGTACGTGCTCCGGCCTGTGCAGGTTGAGTTGAGTTTCCCGCAAACCCACTCTGTCCATGCTCTCGACAGTGTCCTTCTCGAACTGATCAAGTTCGAGACCCGAAGTCATCGTTAATGTCCCATTATTTACAAAGAGCTTGTCGTCTGCCGCAAAACCCCGAGGGACACATTTCCCAGATCGAATCTCCTCGTTCCATTTCTTCCATTTGGCAATAGCGTCCAAGGCAAGTGTCTGATAACCGAATTGTGAACCATATGCAGCTCGAATAATTTTGTTGGCATTTACAAAATGATCACCAAATGAATGCATCGGTGAAATGTAGTGTGGAAGGTTTAGCTTAAGAAATAGCTCTCTTACCGGCTGATGCTGAGTCGCAACCATCTTTGTAGCGGTATTGTGTTTGCTGATAGGCCTGGCGATCGAGAACCTTGACGTTTGTGTAGCCGCGTTCAGCGAGGTGTACTGCAGTGCTCAAGCCGAACACACCGGCACCCACGATGACGATAGGTGAAGACTTGCTGGAAAGCATGAGCTCCATTATGACGGCAAGCTAGGCAACCTATACTGCGCTCAGGTATTGTGTGATTTCGAGAGGACGCCTTGTCAGTCTTATAATCAGCGATCCAAAGCCTGTATTATGATTACTACCACTCAGCACTCGACGCTAGATGAGTGCTTCACCGATAGCAACCGGATCAAGTCCACATTTTCTCGGCGAACTCGAAAGCCCTCTCGCCAGGTTTTGTCCAATAGGCGAGCTCCTTCGTGTTGTTCCGGCAGCCTCACACTCAATCGCGGGGTTTGTTCACTGCTGAATCGACACATTCCGACTCACTTTGTGCGCAAGGCATTATGTACAACACAGTCAATTCCATAAAGGCTGCACGTATGGGCGTATGAAATCGACGCAGGACCCGGAGCCTCGCTGGAAAAGGAAGAGAGCATACATATGAAGAGCCGCACATGATCTACGATCATGTCGCTCGCTGGCTGACGTTCGAAGAGCATTGTCGAGTAAGCAGCCTCCGTCTATGACTGGCTTCTTATCAGTTGGGCTACTTGGCTAGCAACAAACAGGTTAGACGAGAGCAATTGCGATCGAAAGCAATTCTACCTAACCACTAAGCTCAGCCGTGGCAATTGCCTCATTGCCAGCGCATCCAACGTTTGTCATCTGTTCCAGCCACTTGTCTATACTCATGTCTCCCTTTATGATTTCTACGCCTACATCCAAAACATCCAGATCCAAGTCGTCATCAAGGCTTTGGGCCTCACTGTCCACACCATTGGTTGAGCATGGAAATGCCGGGCCAGAGAACGTGGACGCGACGAATGGCAAATTCCAGTTCTTGGGCAACGTGCTGCGACGGCTCTGGGGCCTGGGACCGCTCCCATCGCCGGCAGGTTCTATGGGTGGGGGGAGACAGGGAGGCGCTTCGCCCGGAGATTCGAGCCCGGGAATGAGCATGACAGGAGTGTTGGCAAAGGTCCGGTCGCCCTCGTGGGTGTTGTAGCGGTTGCCAGACTCAGCAGGCCCGAGTAGCCCAGGCGGATATCCAGTCCTCGGACCAGGAACGGGTGCCGGAGGTGGGCCGGGTGGTGCCGGAGGGGCGTAACCCATGTAGTTCATAGGTAGGGAGGGCAGGAAGTCATGCGACTGAGCAGCGGCTGAATTATTGTATGGTTGTGCATTGGCGGAGTCGCAGTGAATTGACGGTTCGTCATCCATCCGCCGTCTTCTCGGGCGGTACATCCATCGCAAATCTACTTTCCTGTCCACCGAAAATGATTAGATGATTGCGCGCTTTGCTATGCTAGCTCTCACTTACCAGCCGAGGGACCAGAGATAACTCTCAGCCCCGTATGGAATACGCCCTAGGGCACTCCTTAGGCGGACGCTGATGGGCGCTTTTTCTCTTTTGGGTACATCCATGCTCAAACAAGCACTTAAAGGTTCGCCGCTTTCGCCAGCCTCAACTTGCTCGCGGTGCTCGAGTGTGTCTGACCAGCCTCGTCTTTCTAGGTGGCTCGTCGGTTTATGTAACTGGGGTTCTCGTGTCATGGTACTTAACGGGCGAGTGTCGGCTTCGGACGGCGTCTCGATAAACATGCGCCGCGGCAGCAAGCTAAGCTCCATGCCGGGCTGGATGGACTCTATAAGAAACGAGTGCAAGATGATATTGTCATTCTTATCAGCAAATTCGTAGCGCTTCTCGGCAATAAAAGTCGGCAAAGACGCGGACGCAGATGAGCTACAGCAGACTTCGCGGATGCGCTCCTCCATGCTGTGCAGCGTCTGGCAGGCGGCAAAGGGGATGCTGTATCGACGCCCGTTGAAAGAGAGAATGACGGGGTCCTTGGCCTTTTCCAGAGAGAAAAATACGAGCATAAAGGGCGTCGGCAGGCCTTGTGTGCTGTATTCTTTGAACGCGAGGCAGGTCTTTTCATGGCTGCTCGCCTTCCGCGCCGCCTCGGATATGGCATCAAGTGCGAGACGCGTCAAAGGACTCGCGGCCAGGTAGTTGGACCACTGGTCGCCGCGCCAATCTTTCAAAACCTTGTCCAGCCCATACATGAGACGCTCATGTCCAAATGGGACTTTGATTGGAACATCTCGACCCAAGTTTTCGGCAATGTAGGCCTCCAGGGTTGTGCTTTGCTTGTCACTACGGTACTTGCTCTGTCGCCCAAAAACGCGGTCAGCCCAGTGGTTGAGGTAGGATGGGAGCTGATCAACAATGACAGACGGTTCGCCGCTCCGAGTGTTGGCCGTAGGTTTCAACGCCGTTGGGTGACGTGATAGATTGTCGCTCTTAGAGACGGCCTCTCCGGGCGCAGGGACGCTTCTTTTGGCCAAGAAAGTAGTAGTAGGAGCCGAGGTGATTGCAAAAGCATCAAGCCTCCCGTTCAGGAATTCTGGCAGTACCGATGCGTCACGTATCTCGGGGAGGCCTTGTTCAGACATGAGAGAACGGGAGGTGGTCGGGTGAGTATTCACGTCAGCACGACTATTTTCAGCCCCTATAGGTGTGCAATATGTCGTGGAGCGTTGTTGGCTCGGGCCATCCAAATCCAAAGTAGGGGTTGTGATTTTATCCTCGGTGCTTTCCTTGGTTGTTGTAAACACAACCCCGAGGACGGATTCAGCACCTGAGCTGGATGTGACAGGGCGCTGTGGTCCATCTTGGGTACATTCTTCTGCTTCGATCCCGGCGAAACCACGTAGCATTGAGTTGCGGCGCTTCTGTAGCTGTCTCGCCGTCTGCTGTCTCAACTCTGCTTCACACGACGTCTCGGCGTGACGCTTACCACTACTTGAAACCCGCGGTTAGCAAAAAGGAGCAACATGCCATCGACAAGGGACCGCTCGCCTAACCTCATCTGCCACTGCGCAATGTTGGCTATCTGGAGTGTGAACAAGAGGCTCACTTTAAGCCAGTTGAGCTGTTCGCGACAGCGCAGAATTCGTGGCCTCAGCCACGGCCACCGCAGCTTGCCCATCAACGTGAGCGGTCGCAGAGTCGTCGGATCAAGCGCCGCCTGGTCCGCCGCCGCCGCCGGGACGCTGCTGCTGCTTCTGTCTCGGTCAGCGTCGGCACTGTCTGAGTGGCTTGCACGCTGAATGAGAATAGCAACGTTGTTGTATATGGCGTGGCACTTGAGCGCGAGCATCTCAACCTCGCGGACGCCATCGTCCTTGAAGACGGCGACAGTGCGGTCGCTCAAGTCCCTGTCCGCGTCGAGGATGGTGTGCAGCTGCTTGAGAGCGGCCGCCGTTGCGTTCACGTCAAATACAATGTCGTGTAGCTCGTGCTCGGCCTCGCGCGCCAGCTCCATGTATGTTTGCAAAGTTGTTGCGAGCTGCACACCGGTGGTGACAATGTGCAGGATAGAGCCGGCTGCTGTTAGAGGGTCCGTTATATTGGTGAGCATTGTGCCGTGGCGTCTTTCGGTGACATTGGCGAGATTGCAATTGGTTTCATTCAAAGGCAAAAAATAGGTTATATTCACGTAGCAATGGTAGATGCAAAATGCTCGTCGCTCATAGGTACAAGTCAGAAAGGCTGCGCCTCGCTGCTATAAATCACACGGGTAGCTGAAGGAAAAGGTATAATACTTTCCTAGCAGGCCTCACAGCCTGATAGCTCCCATTCCAGCCACGTCATTCTGCATAGCCGGGTGAAGAAATGGAACTATATTGATTCAGCTAGACCACCGTCCAACTTTTGTCATTCTCTACTGATCATGTCGATCAAAGCCACCCATGACTGCCTAATTGCCCCTCCTTCTTCCCCTCTCGCCTCTGCTACTGATCTGCGCAACGCATCACTCGCGCGATGGTTAGGCGATACGAAGGCTCAAGCAGCGTATCATACAATAGAAGTGCAGTGCGCAAGTCGACAAGAGAGCGGGAGTAGGTAGTGCTGGAAAGTAGGTGAGTCAAGATAGATAGAAGCCTTCCCATATCATGCAGCTAGCAACGGGCTTACAACTATAAACTATTGTTCTTTCCCTCATCGATTCAACGCCGAAACATGTTCTTCAATATGCACAGAGTCGAGGATCACCAGCATCAAATGCTCAAGACGACGAGTTCGACGAGAAGAAACAGGACTTGGCTGAAAGCTCCTTGCGTTTCGAGCTTGACATTGTGTCCATAACTCGGCTTTACTTGGGCTCTGACCGGCCCTGACTTGAAGTTTTACCGCTCTCCCAAGCCCTCTATCAGTTCGCCCAGCAGCCAGTCTGCGCCGGTCATGACGAAGCCAGCATTGGATTATAAGCCGTCGGCTGGCCAACGAATTGACGACGAAAGCCGTGACATGTGTTCCTGGCGGCGTGCAGACACTTGATGATTATTTCGTCTGGCGCGACGATTTTTCTGTCGGCAAGTTGAACACGATATAATTGCAACAGAGCGTAGCTGTAGCCAACGTTGTAGAAGTCTGGCGTCATGAAGAAGGATAGAGCGCCTCCCTCTGGCAGAGCCCTTGGAGGCGGAGTCTCAGCCCACCATGCCTCGAGGGCTGAAGATAAATTCTCTGCTCTTGCGTATTTCTCGACAGCTGTGAGGCTGTAATCAGAGTAGAGCGCGGTCTGGATGCGGCCGAGCAGGATTCGGATTCGGAAGCCGTAGATGGCGTATGTCATCATCGTCGGCGGTTGCGCCACGGATGCGCGAGATGAGATGCCCCAATGATATCCATACGAGTAAGCTGTACTTGATCAATATTGAGCGGCAGCTGATTGCATTGTTAGTGTGCTGTGTCGTGCAATGCGACTGGAATTGAAGGACGGGTACTTGCCTCAACATCGATTTCTTGGTAATGTAGGCTCAAAGGGCGTCCCAACACGACTGCGGCAGCACACTCCATTTTGTACGCACTTCAAAAGACGCGTTTTCGCATCTCCTGCTGAAATTGCGATTGCGTAGATTTGAGCCGTCTCTGATTTCGGTGGTAGCCAAGATTTACACACTGGCGCAGCGCCTGACCAGCCAACTTCCTGTTCATTGTTAGCCAGTGTGAGCCTGTAGACAGAAAACTACATTAATATCACCATTGTGATGTCCCTGTTGGAGATGGAAGTGAGCATGCTGCGCAGCATAATATCACTTGGATAGACTTGAGATTGTCGTGGCACAAGACGTCATCGATGAGGAGCATGGCCGAGGCATACAGCTGTTCTGACAAGCAGCCAGTACCAGGTATCAGTGTAGCTCCAATGGCATAGATCTGCACAAGAGTCAAGTCAGAATTGAAAGTTGTAGAGCTCGAGAGGTGTGCTGACCATGGTGACGAAAAAGAGTTGTGCAGGATCATGAATGGTCTGGAAGGGATCTATCTGCAAGTGCCTCCTCCCATTCTCTAAAGGCCTTTGGGGAAAGTTGTGATGCGTATCACTCAATTTCTTGTCTCTTATCTCGTAGCAATTTTTTCTTCTATTTCTCATTTTCTCATTTTCTCATTTTCTTCTACTTCTCTTCTCGTCATTGTCAGCTCTATCAAGCTTCTTTTCTTCGAGGACTGATAATCTTTTTCAGAGTTAGATTTTCTTTTAGTCTCTTACCTGCTTTGATAGAAGCGATTGAACTTGTGTAAAGATTTTAAACCAATCAAGTTTATTTCTAACCTTGAAAACTCCCTTTAGTACTTGGTAACCCGAGGCCGTTTGGTCCCACCAGTTTGCGACCTGGCTTGCTTTCCGCCTTGTTTTCCGCCTTGCTTCCCGCGCACCGTCACCATCTCTCATCACGTCGTTTCCATCCCCGCATCCTCACAAACCGGTCAAGCCCGGCATAGCCCGTCCAGCCTATCAAGGTTCAAATGTCGCCCTCCGATCCGGCATAGAGTCGTCTTCTCGCGCTCCGGCCTCGGGCCTTGCTCAGCGTCGCGGGTCCCGGTGGAGAAGGCTCAAGCTAACAATAACCACCCCCAACGCCACCAACATGCATTGGTGGTTCCGAGATACATCTCGCTTGACGCATACGCAAGCCCTTCGTCATACGGCTCTGGGGAATTTTTGAAAGCTCACACCTTTCATCAACAGGAAAGCCACGCTTGCAGTTCGGCCACCTTTTGACTCGTGTTACCCCTCTGACCCCGCGATAGCCCTCACCCCGGCGCAACAGCCAGCGCATCCGTCACAATGACGCTCACAGTACTGTCCGACGACCAGGTCAACTCGATATTGGAGAGCCTTACTCTCGATGAGCTCGAAGAGTTTCGCCGCGTCCTCGCCGAGGCGCTGCACGAATTCTCGACAGGCTCCCAGGTAGATGGCGCCGACGCCTTTCAGCAGCCGCATCGCATCACCACGCAGCACCCCGAGACAAAGGCCACGACTCTGTACATGCCCTCATGCGGCCCGCAGGGCATGGGCTGCAAAGGTGCGCCCGCCACTGGAATCCTCACTGCAAGAGACACCTTTTGCTAACCTACACAGTCGTGTCGCTGACGACATCCGCCGCAATGCAGGACCCCTCGGTAAAGCCCATCAGCCCGACCGGCGTCGTCAATCTCTTTTCGCCCGGCGGCGAGCTGACCGGTGTCGTACACGCAAGCAGCATGACCGCGTTCCGCACGGCTCTCGGCTCCGCCTGTCTCGTCTCCCGCCGCAACCACGTGCGCGACATTACCGTCTTTGGCAGCGGCTCGCAGGCCTACTGGCACGTTCGCCTCGCGCTCATGATGCGCGGCAGCACCGTGCGCCACGTCTACATCATCAACCATCGCTTCTCCGAGAGCGCGGCCCTGATGCTCAAGAGGTTCTCCATCATCCCGCAGGCAGTCAAGGAGCGCGAAGGGTGGGCGACTGCAAAGTTTTCGATTCTGACGCCGACGTTTCACGAGTTTGACCGGCTGCAAAAAGAATACCTTCGCGCTTCAGACGTCATTTACTGCTGCACGCCCTCGCGAAAGGAGCTGTTTGATGCGCACATTCTGACAAATCACGAGGGTCGCAAAAAGGGGCGGCTCATCGTGGCCGTGGGAAGTTTTACGCCCGAGATGCGCGAGCTCCCCGAACTACTGCTGCACCGGGTTACGAAGCACCACGACAAGCACGACAAGCCGCACCGCCACTTTCACAAGCACGCCGAAGAGGGCGGCGTCATTGTTGTGGATACCTTGGAGGGTGTATTAAAGGAGGCCGGCGAAATCATTTCTGCCCAGATTCCGGCGACGCACCTCGTTGAGTATGCACAATCTTTCTATCCGTTTTGACCCTGACTAACATGCACAGACTGGGCGAACTTGTTATGCTTCACAAGTTGCGAGTTGAAGAATCCGAAGCAGAGGCCTCTGCCTCTGACACCACCAGTGAATTCGAGCGAACCGACACCACCGACTCTGGCTCCGCCATGTCTGGCGTCTACGCTAGCCAGCCTTCGCGCCCGGCCAGTCCCGCGAGCTCGACCTCGTCCAACCACAAGTCCACATTCCACCTGCCCTTTCGCTCAAAGTCTGGTTCTTCAGCAGACCAGGGTGAGAAGAAGAAGGAGGAAGATCACATGGTGCGCTGGCTGCGCGACGGTACCGTCGTGTATAAGAGTGTTGGCTTGGGCTTGATGGATCTCGTGATTGGTACTCATCTCATCAATGTTGCTTCGAGGAAGAGTATTGGCACTCGTATAGAGGAATTTTGAAGGAAAGGGCCCAGCATATCTCATCAAGGATCGAGCAAGAAGATTCCATGACCGAAATCGTGCAATCAAATCATCACACAAACTAACAGAAGCGCAAGAATCGCCTTGATCTAGACCAAACATATCCTGACAAGTACGGTCTTGGGGCCCAAATTTGGTGGATGTGTCTAGATTAGTTCGCAGTGTATCTGTCTGATTCATTGACTTTAGTTAGCGAAGCGAGACAACATACGATAGATTGGACGTGAAGCAGCTGAAATCATTTTGAGCGCATCAGCCCAGCAAAGAAACCTCTTTTCCGATTTGCTTTCACAATGTGACTGGGATTTTTTAATCTAGCAAAGTTTTGTTTCTCTGTAATTATGGTGAAATGACATCTCACTGTGCATTGTGTGTTGCAGTGTCTTGTTGTCCGAAACTCTGATCAACCCCATGATCATGATCCATGGATACCATGGTCGTTGTCTTTGCCCATGGCCATATTGACCCATCAATCAACGATCCAAAATAGAAAAATGAAGCGAATTAAAATCTCCATAGCAGAATAGCAAGCTTATTCTTCATCATCCTCCACGACTAGCCAATGTGTTCCTGCCTAGGTGCCGCAGCCATCGAAACACTCCGCATTATTGCAGCAATATCAAAAGGCTTGAGCCATCAATGACAAGACTTCTATAGTATCAAAAAGGCAGCGTATTGAGTCGGGGGCTACTAAATGTGACCACCGTCGTCGTCGTCGACTTTAGCTTCGTGTATCAGAGGAATGGTGGTCGGAGTCACAGCCGTTTTGAGCTCTTGTCGTCGCTGTTTGAGCTGCGCAGCCTTCTCAGGCAAGTCACTGAAGCTGTTCAAGCTGTGGGCAAGATGATCCGCAAGTCTGGTGTAATCGTCCAGCACAAGCTTCTTCTCGACACCGGCTTCAATGAGCTCATCAAGATGGCCATTGCTGAGCTTGCGTTTCTTGACAATCACAGGGTCTTTCAACTCCTGGAACCTATCGTCAATGGTCTTGTTAATGAGCAGTTGCAGAGATCTGTGGTCGAAGCTCATCGTCTTGGAGGGGGAAGCATCAGAAGATCGAGTTGCATCTTTTCCTGCCAGATTCTCTGCGTCATCGCCAACCTTGCCAGTTGACATGGGCACATTGTGATTAACATCTTGCTTCTGTGGTAATCACAAGGTCAGTCTATAGTCCCAAGCCCTGTCATGTCGTATCATGGAACTTGCCTCGACTCGCAAGTATCTGCTGCGGCGGAGCATTTTGAGATGTTGAGCAGGCTTTCTGGAAGGGCACCAGTGGGCGACGAGAACTTGGCGGCCAAGAAAGAAGCCTTTTTGGGGAGTATGGTATTCATGGTATCCCAACGGCTTATAGAAGTATTCCCGGCCTTCAATTCCCCATACGGGATCGACTCAGCAGCGAGGCAGGTCTCATTCTCAAGATCAGAAATGAACTTTGCCGAAGCTTGCGCGAAAGTCGTACACTTGGCAGCAGAAAGGGAAGAGATGACACTCAAATACCAAATGACGCCTTCAAGTAGAACATTTCGCATTGAGACTTGGGTTGACTCCCATAGCTGTGTCGAAATGTAGCCAGCCTGGTGGAATTCCCATCTAGCCACATGAACTGCATGCGCAAAGGTCCAGTGACCTGATTTCTCGTTGAATTTGCGGGTGCGCAGCTCATGAAAGCTCGGAAGACGTTTGCCCAATACATCAAGCTTTCCCGGGTTGTCGCGCTCCTCATCAGGTGACGCCCAATCGAGGACCGAGTGGTACCAATTGGGACACAACCGTGAGGCAGCCTCTTTTTCGGGACGACTGGCAACGGAAGGGGCCATTGTTGCAAGTTCTCTTGTACAAAACGATCGAGCAGAGGCTCGAGGAAGGCCTGCTTTGGTCCGTATGAGCACCGTCAACTGGGTGGAGGGTGACGAAGAGGGATGGGCTGCGATTTTCAAAGTGATTGAAATCAACAAAGTTCAAAAGAGCCTCGATGTTTAAATAATATAGCGGGTGGGAGCCGCGTGCGTAAAGCTGCAGTGAATAAGCCCATGTTGCAGGCTGAGAAGCACCGACCCCCGGCAGAAAGTGAGCTGCATGTCAGAGAAGGAAATGTGATTCCATGCAGGTGAATGTTTCGATACAGATTTTTCTAAAGAATATGTGAGATTTCCAAGTAGGTTCGCTCTGGAAACAGACTTCACTTGCTCCTGATCATCTCTTCGCGCCCCTGGCTTCTTTCCTTGACCGCTGTTAACCCATCTCACTTATGGTCTTGGGGTGTCAGTAACTACCATCTTCCGTCTTCAAATTTTACGTGGTATGTTATTGCATGATATTCAAGCTGTGCTTGCTGACTTGGAGCCTTGAAAGCCTACATCCTTATTCACCTCTACCAATGTGGTCGCATTCTTCAGGCTGCAACTTGCCAATGTCTGGCAACCATATTCGAAAATACATTTGAAAGCCCCGACATTCTCTGAGAAGATGTTCGAATGCTAAACCTCGTAGGGAATTAAGTCGAAAGCTTTCATAGCGACGGAGATTCCATCAGCGACAGCGAATCGTATAGCGAAAGTGATGAGTTTAGCGACGACGAAGACGACGACTAGGAGCCGGTAGACACCCACGGCGAAACCATCGTCGGCTGGGCTCACCTGCTTCGTATTGCTCCCGGGACGGCCGTCGGTGGCCCATGGATGCTTAAAGCCGCCCTCTGCACTGCATCGTCGGACTATGCCGCAACGATTCATGCTGGAGGTGCGAAAAGGCCGAGCGTAAGCTCCTCTTCGTGGAATGGAAAAATAGAGCTACTATGGCATCCATCACGGTTTACTACACGAGCAACACGCAGTTGTGCTCGAATACTGCAACGCCATTTGCGGAGCGCCGAGTGCGGCCTTTGCAGAGTGCCAGCCCGAGGCTGAGTGCACTCGCGGCGCGACTCGGTTGGCGATACTAATGAGTTTCGCAATCGTAGACAGGGAAGCGGATTGATGCTATGGGAGTGGTTTGAAAGTGCGGGTGGTAGGTATCGCTGTTGTTGTCGCGGTGCAGTCGTCGAGCGCGGGATCGACTTTTCGTGCGATTGTTGTCCTCGCAAGACACACTCAGCAGCCATGACAAGATGCTAAACTCGAAATATGCATGATGCAAATTGTGATTCAGAGCGAATGTAACCGGAATGCAAGTAGCGAATGTATCAGATGAATGTATAAGCGGCCAGACGGCCGAACGCGACAGTTGAGCCTGGGGATTCTTCCAATCAACCCATAATCCGGCATGTCTCTTCAACTCACCCACGGCAGTATCGGTCCGGGAGAAGGTTGTCGAAGACTTGCATCAATACACCCACGCCGCCACCCTCAAATGTTGGACCCTAAAAGAAACAATCAATTCCAGGGGTCACCGCACACGAATGCTTATCAGCTGGGCATGTGAACTCTAGTTATTATCGAAACGATTTGATTCGATAAGCCCAACTCGAGATTGACGTCATGACCAGAAAAGTGGATGCAGTGCGTTCTTCTTCCAAGTACAGCCTGCAGCGACAAGAGTTCCGAGTCAAGAGATTTACAAGACTCTGTGGTCCTGACGTCGTGGCGTATTGTGCGGCAAGCCATTCGATCTAAAATGCGATTTTTTTTTGGATCGGGGGGGCCGAAATTCAGTGCCACCGCGCTTGACGCAATAACAGGACTCAAAAAACTGGAAATGCATGCAATTCTGGACAATCAAAAAAGCCAGAGTTGGCCGGTGTGACAGACAAAACTGGAGCTATGGTTGGCCCTAGTTCTTACTCGTGGAACTGGAATGATGCAAAGTCGGCGGCAGGATAGCAATGAATTATGTTGATTTGCAGAGTTGCGGTAACAGGATAGAGAGGGCTCTTCGGTGATCAGCGGTGTGCGGTGGTGCTTCGGGACGTCTGCATCAGGCAATCCGCTGGCCAAATGACCAGTGTTGAGAACCACCAACAACGTCGAATGCGCCTGGACAGTACATTTGTACTCGACTGCCGGCGTGCTCTCCCACATTAAATCCACTGAACGACCCCATTATTAAAGAATTTGAAGAGACATCGCGTCAACGCGTGTAGATATTTGCCACGTTGCTCTATTCACTTCTCTATTCTCTGTCCCTGTCCCTAGTTTTGTGACAGCTTTTGTGGACTGCCTGAAAAGGGCGTCGAGATCCTGAAGCAAGTGTATGTACCGAGAACAGCGTCGTCGTTACATCGAAAGCTCTTGCGGCATGGCATTACAGTGATCGCGGAGACTCGAGTGCCGCGTTCGACATCTTGGCAAGATCTTAGTAATTCTATCCGTAATTAGATACCGAATGTGATGAGCATAATCCGTAGATGCGAGTCGTCTCATGCAGGATGCAACCGGGCAGCAGCGTAAAGGGGTCGGCTGGCGGGGTGAGACAGTGACAGTCCCCGGCTTGGCTCGCGGGCCGCTAGTCAGGTGCATAGCATGATTTGCGGCTCATCTGTCGTGCCATTTCGCAAATAGAAACAAGGTGGTGCTAGAAGACGAATCAAGAAAGTAACTAAATAAATCAGACACCCAAAAGCAGACACACAGGCCAGGCCACGTTGCCTCGGCGATTGGGCTTTGGGCAGCACGCTTTAAATATTGCTAATCCGTACGGATTACAGCTAGTTCAATCACCCTGACTGGGGTGGGATTTGTTGTCTCCCCCTTGCGGCGTCTTCAACAAGCAGTTAGTGCCGGAACAAGCTCCCCGGCACAGGCGAATCTCGAAATGGTTGCAAGGGTTGGCCCCAGGCTGTGGGCTGTGGGCTGTGGGCTGTGGGCTGTGGGCTGCCGACTCCCAGCTAGTCGGTATCTGTCTTGTTGAGAAGAGGCACAGCAGGTCACGGCGCGCCGGCCTTCGCGCTTCGGGAGCGGAACAGAGTACTTGGTGTCAGCGAGGGGGGCCGTGAAATAAGCTCATTAGCGAGAAACCCGGCTCTGTTTGGTGCTGAGCATGGATGACTTGTCACGCGGGCAGCAAAAAATCACCCATGGGCAAGGATCGAGTTGCCTGAACTGAGGCAAACCCATATCCGTATGCCTTTACCAGTCTCGGTTTCATGGCGCATGAAGGGCTTGGTTGTAGAGCTAATTAAGCTTGTTCGCCAGCTTGCGGCAGCAGTCCGAGCCAACAAGCCCATGCGAATAATTTTGCAAGCCGGTGGTGGGCATCGCTCTGCATCATCAATTCCAAGCCGGCAAGTGTTTGAGTGCGACAATGGATGGCGTGGTGATTTCTCCGACGCCAGAGTGGAAGCCATTGCGGTGTGGACACAGGATGGCTGCCCATACACAGGACGAGAAATATGGCTGCCTACGAGCTCATTGCTAGTGAGCCCCGGATGACAACCACTGGCCGCTCACCTGCGACAGGCGAGGAAAAAGTTTTCCGGCTCACGGAGGAACAGGTCGCAGCTATTTTCTGAAGCGGGCGGGAGCCCGAGGGGGGTGAGGGTGCGCCTATTTGGCTTGGGCCTTGACTTGGTTGCTTGGGTGCTGGGAGGAGAAATTTTCTGGAAGCGCAGGGCGGCCATGACTTGTGGGGAGGTCAGTCGTAGATGCACCCCCGTAGCTGTCGGGCTCAACTTTTCTTGTCCGTCCGAGGAGCGCTGGCGGTGCACAGATGGAAGAGACTACGCATCCGAAGCGTGCCTGCAGCAGCGTTTAAAACGGAGCTAGCTGCAGCCTGCAGATGGCTTGCTCGGGCGCTTGGGTCGAGGCTGGACGACTTGATCGTTGAGGAGGACAATGTTTATTCTTGAACACGGAGAGAGCAAGTCGAGGAGAGGAACCTCAAGCTGCAGCTTGCTGTCGCGCATTCAAACCGAGATGCGGCATGTCACAGCGATACGGGGTTTTGAAGACGCTTCGAGACAGCCAGGCTACACGTAAGATCCCCACTGGCTGCTGCGGGGAAGTTGACTGGCAAGTGGCCGGTGTTGACTTTGCGTGTCGACTCTTCTTGGTTTCCAGGCAATGTGTGCTCACAGTGGCGATGTTGCTGCGGTGTAGCCCCTGCATGTTACTTGGTCTTGTGCAGTCGAGGCACGAAGCCACGAGTCGGGCAAGCCGTCGGACAGGAACAAGCCCTCCGATGCGACGTATTTTTACGTCATGTGAGTTTCTTGTACGACGCAGCGTTAAGCTGTCATGTTGGCCATTGAGCGCTTTTTTCAAATGTGGCGGGCCGTGTCTGGTCAATTGCAGCGAAACGGTTGAGATGCCGCGCGGTGGCGAGCAAGCGAGAACGCCTCGTCATGACTTGGGGGGGTGTGCAAGTCTTGTTCGTCTCCCAGATACTGGGAGAGATGGCGGACCGCGCGGGATACATGCAGGTAGCCGGCAAATTCTGAATCATCGTCAAAGGCAAAGAAAACGGCGGGCTACCAAATTTTGATCGTTTGCACAACGCAACGCAGCCACGACGTTGTCTCCTTCTTTCATTAACATTGCATGCAGCTAGCGGTGGCGGGAAGTAGAGTAGCATAGAACAGATCGCAGATCTCGGCAGCGTAGGAATTTCCGGCGCTTCTCTCTTTTTTTTTTTTTTTTCTCCTTTTGACCCCACGATGGGCGGCACGTCACGATGGGGCGCTAACAAGTGTGGTGGAGGGAAAAGGAAGAAACGGAAGTGGACAGCCGGGTACCTTGCAATCTTGATTTTTGCTGTCTCGCCGTTTCCAGTGTGTCGACCGTTTCCAGGGACCAGGAAGGAGAATTAGACGCTAGGCCGAGGCGGGCAACGCCTCATCTCTCCCGCAGGGCCGCAGCGCAGCGTAACAGCCGGAACCCCAAAACGGCAACTCTGGAGGTGTGGAGGCTTGAAGAAATGTGTGTTACGGTACGAGTTAGCAGAATGCGATGTGCAGATGTAGTGAGCAAATGCTTGCTTGTTTCCGTTGAGCAAGCCTGGAGGTATACAGGTCACACAAGGCTTGCCGTTTCCCCCGCAGAGCCGGGCTTACCTCTCATGGGGGGGGGGAAACTGGAGGCAAACAGCGCTGCCAGCCTTCAATTGAGCACGGCACACCCCCCCTTTCTCGAGCCACCAACGCTAGCCTCTCGACACAAACCAAACCAGTGTCTACCAGTACGGAGAACCCGTCAGCGATATCGGCAGGCAGCCGAAAGGGAAAAAAAAGCCAGTAGTGAAAAAAGAGGGCGCTTACTGTCTGTTGCGCAATAATACCAAACGCGGATACTGTTTGCGAAGGAGTCGAGGTGTCATGCGTCCGAAAGGATTTTTTTTTTTTTTTTCCATTTCTACTCTTGTTGACCGACAATTCTAAGCGAGTCGAGGCTTGCCTATTTGATGGATGTTGCGTTGCGCCCATGCACGCCCCCTTTCTAGACCGAGGGAGCTCAGTAGCGCATGCATACGAATATACGGATATGGGGAAAACTTTCACCAGTTGGCGGTGGCAGTCAGCACATTCATTGCATACCGTAGTCCATGGTCCTTGCGACCCTGGCAAAACAACACGCACATAGCCTCTTTCTTTTACTTTGCGACGTGTAATTGCTGGTAGCCCCGCGTGAATTACTCTCGAGACCAGCTGACCTCTTCTGCGGTAACAAAAGTGTGTCAAGCCTACAATAAAAGCCAGTGCTCTAATGAGAAATGGGATAGCCCCAGAAAGATAGCTAAATAGGAAAAAATCAAGCTTTTTGGCTCTGCGGAGTGCCATTCCGGGCTGGCTGGCAATTGATAGCTCAGTCAAGTCTTCTCAACGCCCCTCTTCTTGAGCAAACAAAGAAATGTATGGTTTGTTTAACGCAAAATATTGGCACTTCTTGTCTTGGCCTTTTTTTTTGTTTTCTATCTTTCTTGTCGTTATCCGTACCATTATTTAGTGAAAGTGAAACAACGTGGGCAGTGTCTTGGTTGCGTGCGGTCAGTGCAATCTGTGGCAGGCTCCTGTGCGTGCTTCTATTACTGGTAGAGGCTGGCTGTAATCCGTAAGCTTTTTAATACTGGTAATCTGTAGCGAGGAGAAGGCAGTGGGGTGACCAGATCTGGTGCCCGTCCGCCCAACACTCCCCCCATCTCCCCCTCCCATGCCGGTTACGAGCTATCCCGGCGTCTGTGTTCCCAGCTTATCACATTTCTGAGGGCTGTGCTGCTGCTTCTCTCGTATGTCCCGTGCCCTCGTTTGAAGTTGGGGTATGCAGGCGAATAATTTGTGGCTGCATTCGGTGTGCTGCATTCCTCGGCCAACACTACATCCTTTCGTACAATGGCTGGAGGCAAGAGAACAGATTTGGAAACTTGGACTTGCCCCCTGTTGGCAGCCGAAAGAAATTGACAACTGGTACGGATTACCATTCGTATCTTCTCATGGCAATTGCCTGCAATTGTTTGATCCTTCTCACTTTGCTTTTACGCCGTTTGCCACTGTGCGGAGGGACGAACACTTTGGAGAAGAACCTACGGATTAATGTGCCTGGGTTGGCCAAGTCTGCAGCACAATAAAGACAAAGGATTCAAACGCTTCGATTGCTTGCACTGTCCTATTTTTCTCTGCACCGCACCGCAGGCCCCAAGTGAATGACTTGGCCACCCGGTCTCGCCGCGCCACAAGAAAATGTCTTGCCTGCCAGCGTCCAGGCACGTCCCCACCTTGCCCACTAAAATCGCCCCCCCCTGGGCCTCTGAACACTGGAGAGGGTCCAGCGTCCCAGTCTTTCTTTTATTTTTATTTTCATCTCGCTGTGGCCTCACTGCCACTGCCCCAGGTACGTACCAGTCACTGCACTGCGTTTGACCAACTACCATTGCACTTCACTCTGTGGCCCACAACACAATGTACACGCCCCCCCCTTTTCAGGGTCCCCTTCACTTTCTAGGTTATCCGCTAATACCTACTAACACATCCACCTCCGTTCCCGGGTCATCAGCGCAGAGCCTTCGACACAGAATATATATCTGCTCTCCTCAAGCTCCTTCCCCCCAAGCCTTCTTTTTGTTCTTTGATCATATCCACCCCTGTCCGTTTTCTCCTCTACGTGTCGAACCTCTCTTTCACGTTCGTCTCTCCGTCTTATCTCTCTACGACTTACACACAAAGTCTCTCCTCCACCTCTTCTTCTCAACCAACACCTTTCCCTCACACAACCACACAGCCAGCGCCATGTCTTTCGCTGCCCGCAACGTCCTGCGGCTCTCCCGCGCCGCCGCGCCCGCCTCGCGCCTTCACACCGCCACCCGTGGCTTCGCCGTCACCGCCACCCAGCGCGTCTCCGACACGCCCAAGAAGAACAGCGTCGTCCGCGAAAAGGAGGTGCCCGCCACCATCTACGACGGGCCCGGCTCTGGCGATAAGCGTACCGTACGCGTGCCCGAGGGTGCCGCCCAGATTCCATTTGACAGCCCTGCCCCCCCCTCGGAGAATGAGGCCGTCGAGCCCCTCACCAAGAAGGTCTACGAGTCACTCCCACGCACCGTCCAGAACATGACCGTCTTTGGCAAGACCATCATCATCACCGGCGGCGCCCGTGGCCTCGGCAACCACATGGCTCGCGCCTGCGCCGAGGCCGGCGCCAAGAATATCGTCATCTTCGACGCCAACCAGGAGCTGGGCGACGCCGCCGCCGCCGAGCTCCACGAGAAATCAGGCATCCCCGTCTCCTTCTTCAAGGTCGACGTCCGCGATGGAGCCGCCATCAACGCCGCCGTCGACTCCGTCGTCGAGATCTACGGCGCCCCCGACGTCCTCGTCAACTCGGCTGGCATTGCAGACTCCAACATCAAGGCCGAGACGTATGACCCGGCCATGTTCCGCCGTCTCATCGACATCAACCTCACCGGCACCTTCCTCATGTCCCAGGCCGTCGGCCGCGCCATGATGGCCGCCGGCAAGCCTGGCTCCATCGTCCTCGTCGCCTCCATGTCCGGCTCCATCGTAAACTACCCCCAGGAGCAGTCCTGCTATAACGCTTCCAAGGCCGGTGTCATCCAGTTCTCCAAGTCCCTCGCCGCCGAATGGGCCAAGTATAAGATCCGCGTCAACACAATCTCCCCCGGCTACATGGACACGGCTCTCAACCGCGTCCCCGCCCTCGAGGCCCAGAAGAAGATCTGGCGCGGCCTCACTCCCCAGAACCGCCTCGGCAACGTCGACGAGCTCAATGGCCTCTGCGTCTTCCTCGCCTCGGACTCCTCTAGCTTCATGACTGGTAAGTCTATCCCCCCAAACATCACCAGTCCTATCCCCATCCCCAACTCCACGATCCCCAACACATCCCAATATGGATCTGGCATATTCCTACCTAAGATGGTTTCTAACATTTCCAAAGGTGCCGATTGCCTCATTGACGGCGGATATTCACTTTGGTGAACGCTTTTTCGCGATTTTTCACCCATTGACGCGCTTCTCTCATGGCATACCTCAAATGAAGCTATACACACTTCATTCGACTCACAGCTCTTAAGGGGGTGGGGGACGCATATATAGCATGTTCTATGCATTAGTCATGCGCACACTGCATTTCTGCGTTTTCTTTTTTTTTTTTATTCATTTGATTTTAGTTTCATCGCTCTCTCGCTGAGTGACTGGAGTTTGGGAAAAGACTACACTGGTTCTTTTTTGTTTCACTGATTTACTGCGGTCAAAATGAGAGGAGAAAAGACGGAGAACTATAGACTCGCAAGATTTTATGAGGATGAGAGATGGCCATGCGCCAGGGGAGGGAGGCCTGCGGCACAGGCCATAGATTCGTACATTGAGTCGTATATACCACAGACACCAATGCCTAATATACCGCATTAGATTTACTTACTTATCCAGTAATGACGTGATTCAACTTCCAAGTTCAGCATTAATCCGCAGCCCATCGGTCAATGGTCATGTTGCCAGCTACTACTGTCTATCACGTGCCCAAGGTCAAATTTCAGACGGCAGATGTTGCAATCACACCTTCACCCTCGGTCGAACTGTATTGGAATGTCGAAAGCATCAATTGGTATACTCGTACAAAGCCTGACTCACTCATTCAACATGACCAATAGAAAAAAGATCCCTCGCTCACTACATTTCCTCTCCTGCGTCAGCGCGCAGGCAGCTAAACCACAAAACTGAAAATAGCCATTAAATGAATCCCAAGTACGCACCGCGCTCCAAATACGCCGTTGACAGTTTCTCTATTCTCCATTTTTTTTTTTTTTTCATCCTTCAAGTTCCCAGCAAGCAACATGTCCAATGATGAATTTAGTCGTCCTCGTCATCGTCATGGCGAGCTTCAACTTCAACCTGAACCAGGTCGAGAAGTGAAGCAATGTACGGACTCTGTGACAGTTGTTAGCATATGATCCGGTGAATATCTGCTATGGCATCAATCAGGCAACTCACCATCGGTCTGTTCTCGGCCAGAAGCTCATACAGACGCGGAGTCGAGGCGCGGAACAAGCGCTCATTCCACCCTCCCTTCTCATCTGTGCCGCGCTGCAGCTTAACCAGTTCCTCCTCGGCCTCCGTCTTGACAATGTTGCGCGCAATGTTGCGGAGCACCAGCACCGCGCTGAGCGGAATACCGGCCGCCTGCGGTGGTGCCTGCGGGTTGCGCTCGTCACGCACCGTCACAGTCTCCTCAAAAGTCACCGGCATCGTCTTGGCAGGCACGATCCACTTCTTAGGGGGCACGACGCCATCAGGATTGGCACCAATAGAGCCGGGGATAACAGCAGAGATGTGAGTCGTAATGTGACGCGCAAAGTCCCGAAGATGCATCTTCGTTGGCTTGATGTGCTTGTTGCACTCACCCCAAGTACAAATGAATGGCTTTTCGAAATCTTCAAACTTGTCATCTTCGTTGGTGATAGCCCCTAGATGTGTCGTCAGAATGTGATGCCACATCTGTTCCGCTCTGAGGAAAAAGTGACCGCACTTTGCGTTGCGGCGAGTTGGGTCAGCTGCCCAAAGACAGCGTCCGTATTCTTTGCCGTCCAGGGTCAACGGATTGGGCCGGGCACGAATGCCATGGATGATGAATTTTTGTTGGCCATCTCCATTCTCGCGCAAAACTTGCGCGTTGGAGCCCTTGTAGACAGCAGTACTGTTCCTTATAAAGTCGGCTGGCGTAATCATCTGCTGCTGAATGTCCTTCAGAGGAGCCGAAAATGCAGCCTGGTACGCTTGCCAGGCAGCCAGCTGAGTGACAAACGAAGAGCCATCCTCGTCGAAGAATGATTTGACCCATTGATGCACCCTATCGGGCTCTTCCAGCTTCAACATATCCTGCAAGAGATCTTCGGGCATGGGTGCAACTTCATCGCGAGACGGCAATCGCTGCTCTGGTGCCAAGACGAGATCGTATTGAACCTTGCGGGCACCATGGGCCAAGAGGCGCACAAGTTGGTCGACGAGGCCTTCTGGATGCGTCGAACGCACCAAATTGTCCAGATTGGAGACAACAGCCGTATACTGATACAAAAAGTCTAGACAGGCATCGATAAGTTCATCATCATTTAATAGAAGCCAGCTCGTGATGCGCTGCAGGATATCTCCAGGCACTTCGTTGAGCTGATTAGTGGCTTCAAGGTTCATGGAAATGCGACCCAGCGCTCGCAAGGCGCTCAGAATGGTGCCACGATCGTCCGACGTCATCTGTGCAAGGAGCGTCCTGTACAAGGGGTCGTCCGAGTCCAAAACCATGAAGGACGTGATTTGCTCAGCAATGTCAAGAACCATGTGCTTGATCTCTACCAGTGAGTCCTTCTCAGGCAAATGCAAAACAATGCAGATCAGGTCCTTGACTGGAGGAAACTCAGACATGTTATGTGCGTTTTCGGGCAAGGTGACCATGTTGCGTATCGTCAAAATGGCCTCGGTAATGAGAACCATTGTGTCAAAGTACTCTCCCGGCTGGATAATATCAGGCGTGTTCTTCTCGACAAGGTTTCCAATTCTCTCCAGAATGTCCGGGGTTCCGTAATTGCCATCCAAGACACCAAGTTCAGAAGAATCCTCATCAGAATCCCATGAGACTTTCCAGTTGATGTGGTAGAAAAGCTCCCCAACCTCTAGAGCTTTCTCGACGAGGCCCTCGGCTAGACCAGGGAAGGAGTCAAACTTGTACTTGTCGCCACGCTCAAAAGAAATCTTGACCAGATGATTTAGAGCAAAGGACTGTTCGTTAGGGATCCGTGATCGAAGAGCGTTGAGACAGCGCGTGTAAATATTCGGACCGTCGAAACCAGTTCCAGGAAGCATAGGTTGGCGGGGTTCGGGTGCAGGCCGATAAGACAGCCGCGTCCTAGGAAACTCGCTTGGTGCATTGCTGGGTGTCGCAACGGGTCGCAACTGCAGAGGCTTTACGTGCCGGGGCTGATATGCCGTTACTGAGGTCGACGTGTTCTCAGGTTTTGGGGGATGGTGCGCGATGGACGGGCCGCGCGCTTGCATGCCTGGTGGTCCTTGCATGCCAGGATGTCCTTGAACTTGAGGCGAGCTGGTCGAAGAGTGTTGGGTAGTAGTTTGTCGCGTGATTCTGCTCGGGCCAGTGTCAGGCTGGAAGATGACACGCTGCGCAGGGGCTTCTCTCAATCCGCGAGAGGCTCTAGCACTCGAGACGACATCAGTAACGGGCCGTTCGCGCACGGGAGTCCCATCGTCTCCAGAGGCAGCCGAATCGTTGCCGGCCACATTGCTATCTCTTTTGCCTCTGAAGTTTTCTCGAGTTCTCGTCAAGAGGCCAGCGCCCTTGGCGGTAACATCCTCGAGAATATCTTTCGGTGGAGGCTCTTTGCCGTAGACCGTCTTGATCTCGTAGGCCGCCAAGTTCTTGTAGAATTTTTCCTTCAGCGCAAAAGCCGTCGACGCTTCGTTGTTGGAGAAGAGACCGAGTTCAGCAGCCATGCGACGCCAGGCCAATTTTTCTTCCGAGACTTTGTCATAACCACCGCTGGCGACAATGTGATTGAAGACTTTGAAAAGATCGAGATGAATTAGGCCAACTTTTGGCTCCGGGTCAAGGACTGTGCCACGGTTGTTGTGGAACTCCTTTAGCTTCTCCATAAACTCTTCATATTCTGGCGTACGATCGATGGTATGAGGCGCCACCTCATCGCCGGAAGTCGTCATGGCGGCAACCGCTTCAGCAGGGAGCTTCCAGAGATCTACGACTGGTCGATTGGGAGCGCAAGTTGTTGAAGGACAGTCTGGAATCGACGCGCTGGGGGCTGCCACTGCTTCGCCGTTGGGAATCGAAATGTTCTGCGTGGTTCGCGCGCTGATTGCGAATTGGGTGAAGTCAAGATGTAGAAGTTGCACGCCGTACACTTGACTGGCGCATAACTGCTGGATAGCTAGGAATTGGCAGGGGGACGTGTATGCTGCGCGACCGCGACAAAAACTGGACGCCAGATCCCGCCTTGCTACACGTGACCCACAGCCAATTGGCAGTGGTTCCGCATCATGGGCAAGAGCCATGATTCAACCTGCGGGCGTTTGTCATGACGAAAACAGTAAATGTTCCTAGAATGACCATTTCTACTCAAATTCGATCAGATTCTATGTCGTGTTGGTCGACTTGTTCATATTGGATCGACGCTGGACAATGGCGCATCAAGCTTGCCCAGTCTCCCACGCAGCCCTGAAACGACTAGAGCTGACAACTGGCCCTTCCCACAAAGTGTTCATACCAAATCACAATGCAGCGCAACTATCTTTCTCACTACAGCGACAGCAATCCAGCTCTTTCATCCGCGAGCCTCTTGTTCTGATAATTCATAAAGACAGCAAGCTCCTAGTAAGTAGTGTGACTGCGTATGGTTCTTCTACTAACGCGAGGTAGATCTCCATCCGATTGACTGATGTTCTGCGGAATGCAAGCATTGCATCTCATGTGATATCAGCCGAAACATCATCATCAGTCGTATGCGTAAAAATACCTAGCCCGGACTGCACACTCATCGCGCACTTCGAAAATGCCAGGGACTTCCACGTCTCCGTCTACGTTCTCGAAAGAGCTGGGTTTGCTATCGATGGCAATCTCCGGCCTTCTCTTAGCTTCATCGACCCGATACTCCGCCCAAGCTCTGAAAATGTCGCTCCTATGAGACTATCATCATTAACGACTTTTCTGTCCACTAGCCAGCCGGAGCTTTTCTCCCAGAACCAGGTCGCTAGTCGTAGCCACACCGATCCTCCTGCGAGTAATTTGGTACTAAGGACAGAGTCGGTCCCAACACAAAATTTTGGCAGCTCAATTCCATCAACCGTGGCGTCGCAATCTGCCGTTGATCTCAATCCATACAGCCACTTCGCCGCCACTAGAGTCAGCGCAGCCTCCCCGGCTCATAACTATCACTCGAGAAGCAATTCTCTGTTGGGCGCTAGTCAAACGGGTGCTAGCAAAATTGCTTCGTCCTGGCATACTCGGTCAGAAGTCACTTCAGCAATGCCGCATTCTAGGACGGACCCGCCCCTTACAATGCACAGCAATGATGACACTTTAAGAAACAGGCTTGCTGTTGAGCAGCTTGACGCCGACACTTTGAAGAGAGCCTCTGACTTCCGACAATATATGCCTCAGGTGCGAAACTTACCATTCGTGCAGACAAAGCGTAAAGCGAGCGACATCAACGCGGCCGAGAAGTCCGCCGTCGAGCACACAGTCCTCGGCAGTTCGACCCCGGAAACAGAAGCCGGAAACGACGCGATTATCGGTCAACCAGCCAAGAAGAAAAAATTATACAAAAAAGCCACAGAAGTTAAGGCGACTACAAGATCTCAGCCCCAGAAGGCGCCACGAACCAAGGTTCAATTGAGAAGCAGCCATAAAACTGTGACTAGAGAAGGTACAAAGAGACCAGCGCTGAAAACTTTACCAGTAAAACCAGCCAACAGCATCCCTTCTCCCACTTCCAAACTATCTGCAAAGGCAATATCACCAAAACCTTCAGCTCGCGCAAACCGAAAGGAAAAGCGGCCACCAGAGAAGGTGGCCTGTAGCGAGAGCCGTGCGAAAAAGAATCAGTTCAAAAAGCAAGCCACGAGCGCCACACCGGCACAAAAATGTCTCAAGCCAATCGAAAAACGCGAAAAACGGAAGTCTACAGAGTCTATCAAGTCTACCAAAACGAGAGGTACAGTGGGTTCCTCAAATTCAATGCCCGAGAAATCAGACAGCGCCGCGAACTCGGCAGAAGCAGACTCAGGCTCGCCAAAAAACAAGACTGGTTCAAAGAGAGAAGTCGAAGGCCCTAGTCATGATGCCGATATTTACAACGGGAGTTCGCAGGTGGCCAAGGCTGAAACTAATTCTACACTCCTAATCACAGAATCGGCAGTCCTCGACGCCCTGAAGAGGATGACCTCGCAAATAATAGATCAGTACGAAGCAGATCTTTCTTACGGAGCAAACAGGTTCGAGATCGCTCAATACTATGTGGACAGTCTATATAATACTCGATTTGACTTTTGGCATGGTCAATTGGCAGAGCTAGACAATGTTGTTCCTATTCATGCCAGACAGAAGATATAGAGACTTTCTGCAAATTACCAAATCTTAACTTGTAAAGTGATTAATTTTGCAAGAAAATCTTGAGTTGCCAAAGTTTCTGCAGAAGGAACAGTACCCGAGTTCATCCGCGTACCTGAGCCACGCCGATGCATGCCGGTATAATCACTTTAGTCGAAACTTGCTCGTTTTCGCGTAAATATTCCGTTTTGCAGTCGAATTTTCTCGTTACTGGTGCAAATCAATTCGGTGGCTGCAGAGGTTGGGACGCCGCAAAAGCCAGTCTCTCTTTCCCAGGCGTATTGAGCTGGGACTTCCACCTCTGAATATCATTATTCATCGTTGATTATGATTCGGTGGCTTTGGCAACCTTTTCGAGTAGAGACTTTCTTTTCCTATTCAAAAGTATCCAATACCGTCACCCGCAGCACTGTTCGGCCAGATACTCACAGTGGAGGTATAAGTAGACCATCTGTCCCTTCCTTCATCTGATTCTCTTTTCCCTTCTCCCCATACATTCATTGCGGCATACCATCGTGAAATACGAAATAATTTGTCTTCATCTCTTCTCTTTACCCAAAAGCATTTGGTTCAAGGCTTACGATCTGCCTCCGCACCAACTGCAAATACATCATCCATCGAAAATCTGCTCACAGCACGACCATCAACAATGGCTTCCATTGAAAGCGTTGAACCAATTTCCTCTACGGAGTATCTCGTCTCCGAGACAGGGCGCTCTGGTTCTGCGCTTGCTGTCCCGAATGATGACCAGCCAGTCGCCAATACGCACGACATTGAAGACACAGAGGGTTGGGTCCTTCCCTTTAATGGCCAGTGCGATTTTATCCCTGTCAAGCAACTCTACAATTTCCAAGCCCTCGTTCGCAACGATACCCAGCGCCTCTTCCGGGGCATATACCGCCAGCCCGAGAACAAGGCCGACCTAAGCCTCACTTGGGGCGAGTCCAAGGGCGCTGGCCTTGTCGTCTGGAGCTACTTTATTCCCAAGAAGAAGTACATCATACTGCCCTCTGGTGAAATTGTCAAATCAATGCCCAAGGGCACCAAGTTTGACCAAACAACCGGCCGCGTCAAGTATCGTGCTCTTCTGCCGAACGAAAGAACCATGGACCCAAAACTGCATGATGAGGTGGGGCGCAACCTCAGGAAAGCCTGCAGAAAGGCGTCGGGACGACTTCGTGCCTTGGGCTTCACCAGGGTGGTTAAGGGTGAACGCACTTACAGGGAGATGACATGGCAGATCCGCCAGGAGCTTACCGATGATGCTGGCGCTGAGTTGACTACCTTGACGACTTCTGTGCCGCACTAGAAGGCTTTTCACGAATGTCGCATGGTTTTATCAGCGATCATGGCATAAGCCAAGGCGTGGCGAAAACAACTAAATTATCTACGCTCGCAGTACATCCAGGGTTCGGTAGGTGGTCGTTGTTCTGTGGTTGTTTTGTTTGACGAGAATTCATTCCCAGTGTTTGGTGGATTTTGCTTCCTACAAATTGTTATTTGCTCTACTGAGGATTCTTGTTCATTGTTTGGCGAAAATCCTATCGAGGGGAGAGCGGCTGAGGATAGAGCAAGAGTGATTGGCAAATGATCGACAAATATTCCATCACGGCGATGAAAAATTCGTCGATCATGACTTCTCACGGAGTACATCGTCGCCGACTCGCTGATTCCCGCCAACTTACCAGGCTTTTACTCTTTCTGCCAATTGTTTTTTAATGCGGGTGCGAATTGGATCTCGATGTTTGGTTCTAATTGTGGAATTGTATCTTGGAGGTTTACTAAACTAAGCGAAACAAACAACCCATGGTTCTTGTTCGAGTCTAGTTGAGTCTCAAGCGGTTTCTGTATCTTTAGGTTTCTTTCAGGAATAGCAGATCAAGATATCAAAACTATGTTCAAAGCCCTACAAACCATGCCCGCGCAGGTCAGCCAAACATCGTGGATACCTTCTATAAATCCTGTGAAGGGCATCAGTTTGCTCGTTGAGATTGCTGCAGTTGTATTTGCGGCTACCTGAATAGGAACTATGATACGATGCCGCCTTCTCAAAGCATGAAATTCACAACTTGCTCCAAGTCACGCCTGCTATCCAATCATCGGTGTCATCACAACGCCTCGCTTCTACCGTCTCTCAACGTCAATCACACAATCTACATGATAGTACACTCGACTCGTCTTCTCCGATCCGTCTTCAAGCCTTGCTCTCCTTGACCTTGTTCTCGTCCTCTGTAAAGTTGAGGCTGACGCTGTTGACGCAGTGGCGCTCGTCTGTCGGTGTCGCGTAGCCCTCGCCCTTGAAGACGTGGCCGAGGTGGCCGCCGCAATTGGAGCAGACAATCTCGGTGCGCAGCATGCCAAGCGTGCGATCCTCGTGGCGCGTAACGGCGCCGGGGATGCTATCGTAGTAGGCCGGCCAGCCGCAGCCCGACTGGAACTTGTGGTTGGCCTTGTAGAGAGGGGCGTCGCAGCCGGCGCAGGAGTAGACGCCGGCGTCCGGGCTGTGCTTGTCATACTTGCCGGTGCCGGGACGCTCCGTGCCCTTTTCGCGCAGGATGCGGAATTGCTCTGTTTTGGACGGGGTGTGAGTATAACGTGAGTGAGATGGGGACAAGATACGACGTACCTTTGTTCAGCACGGCTCGCCACTCATCATTGGTTCGCTTATCGGGATACAACATTTCAGAGGACTTGGAAGCTGACGATCCAAATAGGGCTCCGAAGAATGGGATACCGGACATGGAACGCAATGGGGCTGATTGATGAAACGCGCTCAACCCAGCTCGCGGTGGCGGGGTACGGAATCTAAAGTGAGATATGGTCTGGACAAAAGTTGCGAAGAAGGGTCTAAGTCTCATGGAGAACGGGGTTGATGGTGAAGAGGCTTAACGGCGGGAATGGAGATGTAGGATTCAACGGTATCTTATATAAACTAGAGTGACAAATCACAGCTTCGACCGGTTGAGGAATCAATTGTTCTAAATCCCGGAGAGCCATCGGCTTCAGCCACGGAAAGGCCCACAGTGATGTCGCCACTGGAGCCGTGATCTCAGCACTTCAATGACCTCACCACAAGTTTCCAAATCGAAAATGAACGTGAACCAATGTTGTGTATCTCCATAGAAAAGCTATGTAAATGAGTTTGAAAAAGAAAGATAGAAAAATCTGTACTCTACCAACCTGCCACATGTAATCCGAAGGCTGGAATAACCAGTAGACTCGCAGACAGTGGGGCTTGAATGTTCAGCCACTCATGCGCCACAGCGCTGGGGCAACTTGCGCTCGTTGTGGCTAATTTACTAGCGGTGGGATGTGTCTCAAGACCAGGCAGTCAAGATAATTCAAGGGGGGAAGCAGACCAGGGCCCCCAGCAGACCAAACATTTGCAGAATTCGTCTTAGGCAACGGTTTAGCCAGGCCCCGCACTGTTTACGATACATATAACAACAATTCTCGCATTCTATCCAAACGCAAACTGAACCCATTCCCGCCGCACTACGGTAGCCAAAGATGTCGAGACGTGCGCCCAACCCCGCCGCCGAGCGGGCGGCCCAGAACCAAGCGACGATCAAGAACCTGCTGAAGCTCGAGGCCAACAAGATCTGCTCCGACTGCAAGAAGAACAAGCGTATGTTGACCATTCCCGAGTCATTGCATGCACATTGGACTACACAGCACGCGCCATGAACACACAAGAAGCACCCCATGCTAACTTGCCAATGTGCTTTCCTTCCCCGCATACAGACCCACGATGGGCGAGCTGGAATCTCGGCGTCTTTGTCTGCATCCGCTGCTCAGGCATTCACCGGGGCATGGGCACGCACATTTCCCGCGTCAAGTCGGTCGACCTCGATTCGTGGACGGACGAACAGCTGCAGAGCGTGCTGCGCTGGGGCAACGCGCGCGCCAACAAGTACTGGGAGGCCAAGCTGGCGGCAGGTCACGCGCCGTCCGAGGCCAAGATTGAAAATTTTATCCGCACAAAGTACGAGCTCAAGCGCTGGGTCATGGACGGGCCGATGCCCGACCCGGCCTCGCTAGACGCCGACGGCGACGACGACGTCCCGCTCAGCATCGTCAAGGAGAAGCAGGTGATGGAAAAGAAGGAGACGGCGCGTAAAGCGTCGGTCGGCGACTTGATCGGGGGCGCCGGTGCTGCTCCTGCGCCTCGTGCGGCGGTGGCTGCCAAAGCCGCCCCGGCTCCGCCCAAGACGACGACGACGACAACGAGGGATTCTCTGTTGGGACTCGATTTCCTCGGTGAGAGCTCGGCTCCACCGCGTCCGTCGAGCACGCCGGCGGCGCAGACGCAGTCGCGGCCGGATCTGAAGCAGTCTATTCTCTCGCTATACGCCACGGCGCCTAAGCCGCAGCCGCAGCCGCAGCCGCAGCAGCAGCAGAGCAGCCAGCAGGGAGGTTGGGGCTCGCCGCAAATGGGCCAGCAGCAGCAGCCATCGCAAGGCGGTTTCTCGGACGCCTTTGGTGGCCTGAGCCTCTCCAGCCCGACGAGCCCGAAGGCACCGGCCGCTGACCCCTTTGCCGGCCTGGGTAGCGGCATGGGTAGCCGTCCCTCGCAGCACGCCTCCAACAACAGCAGCAGCAACTTTGGCGGTCTAAGCGGCGGTAGCTTCTTCGACAGCAAGCCCGCGCCGCAGCCCGCCACCAACCACGGTTTCGGCAACACCGACAACAATAATCAATTCGCAGCCTCCTTCAGCGGCGGCTTCGGTGACTTTGCCAGCCCCGTGGCTACCGCTCCCGCCCCTTCGAAGCCCGCGGCAGCTTCGTCCTCGGCCATGGGCGATCTCTTTGACCTGTCGGCCCCCGTGTCGCAGTCATCGCCGCCTCCCATCTCCCCCCCTGCCCACCAGCCCCCGCCCACAAACTCCGTTTTCAACCTCTCGGCCCCGCAGAGCAAGCCTGCTTCGACCTCTGCTCCAGTTTCCAACCACAACTCTGGTGGCTTCAGTTCCGCCGGCCTCTCTGGCCTCGATGCCTGGGGCGGCAATGAGTGGGCTACACCCGCGGCGTCGAGCCCACCGGCCGTCGCCGCCGCCGCCGCTCCTCAACCCGCGGCCAGCAAGCCCGCCGTCAGCAATGACATGGGCTGGGGCAGCTCAAGTAGCGCCTTTGCCAACACGCCGATCGTGCCTGGTGCCGGCGGCGGCTTCAGCGTCGCGCCCAAGGTGGCGGCCGACGAGGAGTTTGGCGGGTGGGCGAGCAGCACCGGCCAGGGCGGTCAAACGACTACGACGACTTCGGCCGCGCCCAAGTCTGGCGGTGGCTTCGGCGGCGACGACGATCTCTTTTCCAACGTTTGGCAGTAGAGTCGGGAAAAGACGTTGATGAGGGACGCTCTTTTCTACTGGTGGTTAGGCCGTTTGGTTTTATACACGAGGTCGGTTTGCATATTTGGTTCAAAGAGGAAGAAAAACATGGAGAGCATATGGGAGTCGGCAAGCATGTATACTGGGGCGTTTGCGTGTGTTTTAGAAACAAGTTTCTTCAGAGTATCAATGTTCATAGCTATGAAAAAACAAAGAAGTCGTAAAAACTAGAAATGTCGCAACGCTGAGGACTGAGTTAGAATGAAAGAGCAACTAGATAAAGTTGTACAAATATTGATTTGAATTCAAAAGACTGCTGTTACATATTCAACCCAAGAATCTCAAAAACCTAGAGGAAAGTATCAACGCCATCCCAATGCCCTTGCATATAACAGCCTTCTCCCCATTTCGCGTCGTTTCTCGATACCAGCTCGTAACGGCTGATTGCGATCCATTTCTGGGGTGTGCGGTACGAATAGAGTACAAACTGATACATCATCCGTTGAACGCCTATAGAAATTTCTTGCCTCATTGCCTCTTTTGGGCAATGTGTGCCAGCGGCATTTTCTCGTTTGGTTTTCTACAAGAACACACGTGCGGCATAGTATAAAAAGATAAAGACGCCAATCAGGATGCCAGACAGCTTCAGTATAGCGACCTTGTTGCCCGAGGCGGCCATGCGCGTGAGGCGGCCGGCGGAGCCTCGCATCTGCGTCGTCATGGAGGAAAAGGTCTCCGACTGAAAGAAGAGAGGGGACGTTAGCAAGGGTCTTTCGGGAAAGTGTCTCGACAAACGATACAAAAGGGGAAAAAAAGACAAAACGAAAGAAGGCAATAGGGAATCGAAGCGTACCGTGTTGTCAATGACGTCTTGCGCCCGCGCATTGTCGTAAATGTCAACGGTGACGCCTCGCAGGGCCGACACCTTGGCGGACAGCTCGTCCAGGCGGGAGTTGTTTTGGCGCTCGCGCTCGTAGGACTCGGACATGGCGGCGGCGACAATTGTATGTACGTGTGTGTATATTTGTTTTGTCGTGGGCGATGCGCGCGCTGGTAGTCTCGCGGCAGAGGTGAAACGGAGTAGAGAGTAATAAGGGGCGGTGAGGTCCTCCCAAGTCCGCGGCTCAACTGCTCTGGTTGATGGATGCAGCACGGTTGCAGAAAAAGATGATGCAGGTTTTGCGCTTTGGGTCGCTGATCAATCGGGCTGACGTCTGGATCGCTGCAGGTAGATGGCGTCTTTGGTGAAAAAAGGTCGGTAAATGGAATGATAGGGAAGAAGTGGTTGCATGAAGCAATGCGGAAACGTAGTTTCAAGCCACTTGAATGTGACGCCGGCAAGCCAGCAGACAAGCCACAGCACAGGCGCGCGGGCTTGCTTGCTTGGACAAAGCGGGCGTGGCAGCGAGCTACCTAGGTACCTAGGTAGTTTGGGCCAGAAGCCAACGAAAACGTCACGATTCAGGGGGTCACTGCTCGTGTTTCGAAGAGTAAATAGCAGCCTCTGGCTACAGCTCAATGCTACAAAAAAAAAAAAAAAAAAAAGAAGCCTACAAAGGCTCGCAGAAATTGCGGACTTGGGCTTTGGTTGAACCAAAAGAGGCTCTGGGAAGACTGAAGACTGCCTTCAAACGCCATAACATGACGCACCGCCACAATCCACGCGGCCCCAGCCCAGCGTGGCGGGGCTGGGCACCACCTCAATGACATCTGTGTGCCCACCACCACCCATTCTTTCCATCCCACCACAACCACAACCACAACTGTCCCGTTTTCCTTACGATTTCACTGTCTAGACCCCTTCTCTGCGACCTCATCTACCAGTTCAAGTCTCTGTGTTTCTCAATCCTTTTTTTTGTCGCGGCCAACACCAACTCGAACGCTCAATCACGCACAGGTGGCGACTGCCGCGGAAACCTTGACCTAGCCAGCCATTTCCACGCCCGGCCGTACTACCTACACCCCGCCTCCGCAAATAATCAAGAGACGACGCAACATCAGGCGGCCTTTTTTCTTCCTTTGCTTGTTCAACGGCTTGAACCCCCTCCTCAACGACTTGCTCCTGTTCTCTAATCCTCATCACATACCTACGAAAATGGGCCTCAACAATCCCCTCCCCTCGTCCATGCAATGTAAGTAGCTACCCTACCTACCTACCTACCTACCTTGCAAGTTGTCGTCCCCCGCGCGCGCGTGCGACCTCCCGGTGCGGGCCATCGTTGCCCAACCGCGCGCAAAAAGTCTCGACCGATTAATAACACGAGTCCTTCCATGCTAACCTCGCCATCCTGTTTTTCTTCACACCAGCCGAGTGCAAGAAATGCGGCAAGATTCTTACCTCGTTCATCAACCCACGGCAAGCGTTTGGCCCGGAAAAGGTGATACCGCCGTCAATTCTCGCCAACGCCAAGGGCCTTGCCATCATCACCGTGCTCAAGGCTGGCTTCCTCGGCTCCGGCCGCTTCGGCAGCGGTCTCGTCGTTGCGCGCCTCCCCGACGGCTCCTGGTCCGCCCCAAGCGCCATTGCCACCGCCGGCGCCGGCTTTGGCGGACAAATTGGCTTTGAGCTGACGGATTTCGTATTCATCCTTAACGATGCCAACGCGGTAAAGACCTTTGCGCAGGCCGGCTCGCTGACACTCGGCGGCAACGTCTCGCTGGCCGCCGGCCCCGTCGGCCGCAACGCCGAGGCTGCCGGCGCCGCCTCCCTCAAAAGCGTTGCCGGCATCTTTAGCTACAGTAAGACCAAGGGTCTCTTCGCCGGCGTCTCTCTCGAGGGCTCCGCCATCATTGAGCGCCGCGACGCCAACGAGAAGCTCTACGGCACGCGGTACACGGCCCAGCAGCTCCTCACCGGCGCCGTCTCCCCGCCCCCGCAGGCTGCCCCCCTCATGAATGTGCTCAACTCGCGCGTGTTTAGCGGTATGCGCGTCGGTGGAAGCGCCGGCGACGATTCCATGTACAATGACTCCCCGATTTACAACGACGGCCGCGACGACTTTGACCGCTTCCGCAACGACAGCCACAGCAACGGCCGCTCGCCCCGTCGCACGAGCACCTGGCAAGACGATGTGTACGACCGTCCCGCTGGCTACAACGCACCCTCCAGAGCCGCCACTTTTGCTTCCAACCACGACGGCGCTGGCGGCAACGGCAACGGCTACTACGACAACCCGCCCTCGGACCGCAAGCAGGGCCCCGGCCGCCCCTCGGCCCCGAAACCAACATTCAACACGGCCGCCTCGCTCAACAAGAACGAGGCCATTGCCCTGTACAACTTTGACGCCGACCAGCCCGGCGATTTGGGCTTCAAAAAGGGCGATGTTATTACCGTCCTGAAAAAGACGGAGAGCGATAATGATTGGTGGTATGTCTTGTCAACCTTTTCCTTCATTTTCGTTCTTCTTTCTCTTTTTTTGTTTCATTTTTCTCTCTTCGGAAGAAAACTAACAATAGAGTACCAGGACCGGCATGGTTGGCACGAGACACGGTATATTCCCCAGCAATTACGTCAAGATGAGGACCTGATAGACTCTGGGCGAGGCCACGAGACAAAAGTCATGTCGATATCTTTTTTTTTTTTTTTCACCTTTACTTTTCTGCATGATTACTGGGATTATCGGTTATTGTTTCTCCTTTTTTTTTTCTTTTTCTGGACAACAGAAAATGTTTCTCATCATCACTGGCCAAACCTGTTGCCCTGCATTCGTTTCCTTCACTCCTCTTTGGATCAGTTTACTAGCGAGAATGATACCATTTCACCTCTATGCAAGTCTGTTACGGAGTGACACGAATTCCCGTTCTAAAGAGGGTTTCTGGGTATGCCAATTTCCACCTCATCAGTCTCGTCATCGAGCAACGTGCAGCACTGGTTTAAAGCAATTTTAAGGGGTCACAACATATTTTCTGCCAAGTAGCATTCTGTTGTAATACTCTGGAAGCTAAACTAGACACTGATAAAGTGATGTCTATTTTCTCGCATCAAGCTTTGCGCTGCAGTATCCAGTTGAATGATACCAGTCCAAGGACTTTTGGTACCTTTGCAAGAGACTTCTTTCTCGGGAACAACACCCTTGTCAAAATACTCTGACACTACACTCTTCAAGCAGTTGCTCACATGGCCCAAGCCAAAAGCACAGTGCCCCATCGAGCCCTCTACGAGGACTCCCGCTCCGGGATGCCTGCTCGCCATGGCGCGTGCGTTGCGTAGGGGCGTTACTGGGTCCCATTTGCTGGACAGAAATAGAAGCGGTGCTGCAGGACGATTGGGCTCCGGTGATGATGGATCCTTGGAAACAGTTGGTGTTTTGAAGGGTCCTTTGAAGGACCAGTTAGGGCGTACACGCCAAGCAGCGCAGGCAAGGCGGGCACTGGCCACGACTTCCCCGAAAAAGGATGAGATGGAGCCTTGACCCTCCATGTAGCTCTTCCAATATGTGGAATTCTCGCCAGAGACGTCAACACCATCAGTGCAAATCACGGCATTGTAGGGGTCCGCATCTCCAGCTGGTGCCGTAGACGTGGTATCGTCGCCGATCGTGCACACATCGGTTAAGTTCGATATGCCAGTCATACGGAGGATCGACGTTACTAATGGCTCTAAATTGCCTCGCATTGCTTTAGCCAGCTCATTGGCAACAATGGCAAAGATGTAGTCTGCATGGTAGAGACTCTTCATGAGCAAACGGCGAATGTCGGCGGACCGCAACAACACGTCGGCAGAGCCGTCTGGAGTCGTGGCTTCAATGGGTTCCGCATCACGCGCATTAATCCAAGACCATGTGCGATTGCTAATGTCTGTGGGTGTTTTGTCGCTTGGCTGACGCAGCGGGCAAATCCAGGGGCCGGCCGTGAAGCAACCTTCGAATAAGAGTTCCATCATCTTATCCGCGTCTTGAGTCATGGTCAACCACCCCTAATGATTTCTTCATTAGCATATTGCAAAGTAAGTTGTTAGCGAGTCGGTGCTTACAGGGCCATTCGCCCAGTCGTCGCTATCAGCAACACCATCCAAGACCATGCGGCCCACGCGTCCCGGGAACAGCGACGCGAAATAATTACCAAGAATGGTGCCGTAGGAAAGACCATAGTACTGTAGCCGGGGTACATCATCGGGACTCCCTTCACCTTTGCGCATCTCAGACTGTACAGTCGTCTCTTGCTGCTTTATCGTCTGTTCTTTGCGCAGCACTGCAACCTTGTCCACCATGGCCAGCATATCTCTGGCTACGCTTGCCGTATTGACAAACGGCAAGATGTGAGCGTTCGTCATCTCGCATCGCTTTCCGAGCGCTCTCGCAGTATAGTAGCCAAAGTCAAATGAAGCCGAACTCAGATTGAGTGCGCCGGCGGCGGTCGCTTCCAGAATCTTGGCGCGGCGGGCGACGTCGTTGGCCGGATAGCAGTCGACATGTGGCTCACTTGCACCGACGCCTCGTGGATCAAATGAAATTATCTCGTAGTACTTTTGCCTTGGAATATTCACGATTGACTGCAATAATCTTCCGCCCTTAAGCAGAAATTGCACGCCAGATCCTCCTGGCCCGCCTGGGTTTGTGAAGATGGCACCGCCAAACGTCGCATGATCTTGGGAAACGGCGGCGGACAGCTTGATCATGGCAATGGAGGTTGTGTCGCTTCCATTCTCATTCAGCCAGTCAAGTGGCAAAAGAAGGCGAGCGCACTGAAAATGCCCAAAGCACGGAGAGTAGACCAAGTTTGCCGAGGGAGTGATGGAGCTCCAGTCAAAGGTGTCATCGCCAGCGGCCAGCAGTACGAATATGCTGAAAAAGAGAAATAGCGTTTGAACTCGAATCATATTGAAATAGTAAAGATATACACGAAAAGGTTATTCTGAGACGATGATGATGATGATGATGATGATGATGATGATGCCGAAACGATGCCGAAACGATGCATACGAGGTTCAACAGCGCACTGTTGGTCTACACTCGAGAATGCTCGACCTTTGCGCCTTCCAAATGTTCCGACCTTTGCAGAAGCGTCAACACCTACACCATTGCTGTTGCATTAACCCACATTGTGGCAATGATTCGTGTCTACCAGAAGAATGGTGTCGTGGACTTTCGAGTTTATTCAAGCGCTGATACATACTTTAGCTCTGTTCGTACAATATCGCTTGGTGTGATGCTTGTTACATTTTATCCATCCCGTCATCTCTCTTTCCTATTTTTCACTGGCGTGCAATGAGTATTTCTCCCCTGTCGGTTGTCGATACTCTAAAAATAAAGAAGAAATTTTTGTTGTCGCTAAATGCCTCCCATCAATAAAAAAGTCCGATTCCCACCAGCTCGCCCATATTCCATGACCTCTCCCAGGTTCAGCGAGAGGCAAGGGGCGAGAGATTGTTCGCAGTATAAACAAAAAAGCGGACAACTTCCAGCCAGCACAAAACCGATGCTGCTGTACGCTTATATCCAAGCACTTTGTTGTAAATAGAGTTCATGACCCAGACCTCGCAAACGCTTCCATGCCCAGCACGCCATGCATTCGGAAACCCGCTGAGTAAATATGTATGATTAACTTATCCAAAACATCGGCTTGTTTCACGCTTTGCGCGACTTTTCGTGAGCCCGTTGTTCTCGTGCAGATTGAACAAGAGGCGACAGTTGTCCGAGATCCACACATAACTTCATGAAATCATGCTGTCATGGTGATTAGTAGCTGGAAATCGCTTCTAGCTTGCAAGGCAAACTTACTCTCAGTAAATCGTGAGCTGAAGCTCTCTTCTCGGGGTCCACCTTGAGAGCAAAGTACAGAAAGTCTCTAAAGACATCTGACAAATTGCTCTCGTTCTTGATGTGGGGGGTGCCGTTGGTTGCAATTAGCCAAAGCGCACGGAGCGGTGACTCGGTGAGGTACGGAGGCTCGCCCTCAATCATTTCGATGGCCATGATACCAAGCGACCAAATGTCAACCTTGCGGCCGTACTCTTTGCGAGTGACCACCTCGGGAGCCATCCAGTAAGGCGTACCGACCATGGTCGTGCGCTTGTTTTGCGCCTCGTTAATGGTGGCACAGAAGCCGAAATCAGCTGTTCGATTGTTCAGTCAGCAACAATGATCGAGGTGGTCACAATACTCGACTTACTCAGCTTGATATTACCCTCGTTGGAGAGCAGAATATTGTCCGACTTAATATCACGGTGAATTACTCCCTTGGAGTGCAGATGTTGCAGACCCTTGAGCGTTTCGCGACATACTGAAGCAATTTGCCCCTCGGTCATAATGTTGAAGGTCACGACATCTGTCAAGCTGCCACCCTCCATGAATTCCATAATCACCCAGAGCTCACCACCAGTAAGATAACTGTCGATAAAGTTCACAATATTGGGGTGCGAGCTCTCTTTCATAACAATGATTTCGTTGATGATGAGATCCTTTTTGGGTTGTTGTTCGAGGTTCATTTGCTTTATGGCAACCAATTGATTGGTGCTGCGCTCGTAGCCAGTGTAGACGCCACCAGATGCACCTTGACCAATCTTGGTCAGGCTCCGGAAGATTTCGCGGGGATCGCCTTCGGTGCAAATGCGTCGTAACGCCGCGACAATGTCGAGGCCGTTGCTCTGTCGGGAGCGATGACGAGGTCGTGCCTGTGGGTTCGGAGTCATGCCAGGCTGGTGGCGGACTCCGTTGGCTTCGCGCGGGGCGTATGCTGCAGCAATAGGGGACGGTGTTTGAGTTGGCTGTCTCTTGCTAGGAGCTCGTCCGATCTGGCCAGACATGGCTCCTTGAGCTTGGGCCATGGCCTGCTCATGCTGCTGCTGAATCATCTGCTGTTGCTGGAAAAGGGTAGGTTGCGCAGGACTAGGCGAGCCAGTCTGTTGAGGTGAGAATGGCGCAGGGCCTGTAACACGCGAATTTGATCGAGAGCGATGCTCTTCGGGTAGCATGGGCGCACTTTCCGCCTCGTTATTCATGATGCTGACGCCAGAATCCTTTGGCGTAGGATATGCGTTTGGAGGGCCGGCTCGATTGCCCATGCTGACGGGAGGGCGTGGTGCAGGTCGGCTGGGCACCATGTCTTTCGACGAGGGTAGGCCGTGACCCTTGGCAGGGACTGGAGGCGCGGCTCGGGGGTTCTCAAAGCTTCCTGTGCGACGAAATTAGTGACTGGTGGACGGACGGGTGCGGGGGGAGAAAAGTTTCTATACCCATGTAGTTGGTAGGATACATTGTTGGCGATGCTGAGTTGGAAGGGTTGGGAGTGGCATATTGTGATCTGTCTGAGCCAGCGTGGCCGAATTTTTCGAGAATCTGATCCTCGGGGGCCCTTTCTGTGGTCTCTTTATAGAATTGCAAAATATCGACCATGGTCTGGGGGTTCTCGCGGCGCTCTTTTTCGGGAATGCCACTTTCGTTGATTAAGCGTTGCCATTCCTTTGGCAGACCCTTTGCGTCAAGTCAGCAAGTGTGCGTTATCATGAGTGTGTTTGATGAGCGGGGTCGATGACATACCGTGAATTGGCCAGTAGAGCTGTCGTAGCCAACATGGGTGACGTGAATGGGGTTCTCTGGTGCGGAAATCATGGGCTTCTTCTGGGAGCCCACAAGACTGTTGACAAAACCAGAAAAGCCCGACTTTTTGCGGACGGTGGGAGGTTTGGAGGGGATGCCGCCGGACTCGTCCGAATACCTATTGGGGGTGGCGGCCTGTGCCTCAATCCGGGTGCCCGACTTGTCGACGAGGGTGACGCCTGAATCCATGGTCGCGACGCTCTTGGAGGAACGAAGGGCGGGTTTGGTTTTGTTGGTACTGACGGCACGGAATATGGGTGCGGCGGCGCGAGCAACGACGGCGGTTGTTGAAGATGGCTTTGACGGTTGGGCGGGGATGGATGTGCGTGGAGTGGTGATGGCGGTCGTGGCGGTGCTGGGAGTCGATGCAGCTGGTGAAGGAGTAGCGACGGGCGCAGGGCTGTAGGATGCTGAGTCGATGCTGCTCAGGATGGCGGCGCCGTCGAAGGGAGCGCCGATGAAATCGTCGGAAACTGACTTTCCGGGGGTGGGCGCGGGATCTGGGGCGGGCGCGGGCTGGCGAAACTGATGCTCAGAGGGTAAGGACGGACTGTTGCGGTAGACAAGGCGTGACGATGAAGACGAGGGTGCGACGGCGGCGGCGGCGGCGACGTGACCCTGCTGCAGCAGCGGTGACACATTCGAGGGCTGAGCCTGGGAGGGATGGCGAGGAGAAGACGAGGTTGAGGCAGCAAAGGCGCCGGCGATGTTGTTGTTTGGTCGCACGGGTGGGGGAGCGCTGGGGGCGCGGCGAAGGCTATTCGAGGAGCTGCGTTTGCTGTGGATGGAGTGGGCGTCGTGGGCGCTATCGAGACCGGAAGAAGAGCGCGAGTAATGATGAGATGACTTTTTGACAAGTCGACGACGGTGCGAGCTACCGTTGAGGTGGGACGGATTCTTGGTGTCCATGTTTTGGGGGGGAGGAAAAGTAAGAGACGGCGGGATGGGAAGAAAGCAAGAGAGCAAGCGGCACCCGGTGGCTAGCTGGGTCGGTCTGGCGAAGGTAGAGCGACAAGGTCTCACTCAGACCAGGACCATATCTGTTTGCCTGTAAGCTTTCTACACAAGACCTAGAGGATGACAGCGTGGAAGTACGATTTGACGAGTGTGTGAGGGTGTGTGTGTGTGGACGAAGGATGGCTGAACTAGAAGGATGAAAGGGTGGTTGTACCAGGACGTAAATACACGACAGCAATGTACAACAGTTCTCACGAGGTTTTTTAGTCGTTCAATATGCATGTTATTAGTGGTGTTTTGGGTGGATGCTTATGGTGCATCGCGGTACCTTCCAAGTACAGCTATTGCAGGCATTTTTGCTGGCTAATTATAAGTTACAGAGGTACCTACCATGGTATCAGGGGTCTCGGCGCGGTTTTATTTAGTTGATGGGTTAGCGGGCGTCGGGTTATTTTGGTGGGCTCGCAGGTACCTGGCAGGGAACTTGGAACTTGGAACTTGGAGCCAGTCGGCAGGGACTTGAAGCCAGTTGGCAGAGGCAGATAAATATTGGGTGGGAGCAAAATCTTTTGACAGCACGGTCTTGAGAACAACTGGCAGCCAGGCCTATTCTTTGACCTTAGTACCTGCCTATCAATACCTATCGAGTACCTGAATCAGTACAGCCGCTGCTAGACGAGAAAGACAAGACGGCGGCAGCCACAAAGTAGACGATCATTACACATCAACACAAGCCGACATTGACTTTAATCTTTGATGTATTCTTTTAGCGTACGCCCACGCGTCCCGACGCGGTGCGGCTACTAAGCTGATCTGACCTCGTCCTCTTCCGGCGAGACCTCATTACCCAACCGAGCGCACAATTATTAAAAAAAAGACAACGCAGCCGCAGCGTTGCGTCTCCCAACTTCGACATTATTATCGAATATTCCCACTGACCCTCGCTAATGTGGGGGGGGAATCTGCTTGGCAATGGTCCTTTGCTCCTCTGTTGGCACACACACATCTCTCCAGGCTCCAGACACACCCCCATGTCTGCCCCGTCGACATTCGCTACCTTGGGTACCTACTCGCCGCGTTGGTTGAGGCCTGGGCTTGTCATGGTGGGCTTTCCATTGCCGCTACGGAGTACCTGAGGCGCCCATTGTCACGCTTGATGCGGCCGACACAGGCGCGAAAAGCTAAAGACGAAAATGTACTATAAAGTATGCACGACGACAAGCCACGCTCCGTGTGATGACACGGGGAGAAAGAAGCAGAGCAGACTCGGCAAATGCAATTCCTTCCGCACACAGCCTCCCCCGTCCGTCCAAACTCATGCAACGTATCCCCGTCCAGCCATCACCCAACTCAAAAGTGCAAGTTGACAAAGTGTGAGTGGGTTGCGCCCACGGGCTTCCACAATCTTGAAGCCAGAGCCAGTAACCAACTGCCAAAGTTACCGAGTTGGTGTATTATTACGGAGTTGACTCCATAGTTGTGGTGTTGGTGGACCGTGGTGGCTGCTGGCTGGTGTTGTCAAGTCTTTTTTTTTTCTAACTTGTTCATCACTATTTACCTACAAAGGCATCGTCTGCGATTGGTCCAGACTTCTGACTTCTGACTGATATTGCTGGTTTAGCTAAATATTACAGGACACCAGAAACGTGCAACTCCTCTCCATTATTAACTCCCCTCATCTCCTCATCTGCCACCGGCTGATCCACCAACACCGACCAGGTCGCATAGTCTGCTTGCCCGAGACGCGTCTCAGACTCCCAGAGAAAGCCGGGGGATCGCAGAAAACACAAGCGAAACACGGACTGGACTTTGACCCAATCCTGCGACAGTCCCATGGTAGATGAAGCCGTCAGCCCCGCCAACATGCATCTTGCAGCAGGCGCCATCATTTACAGATGCATGCATGCGGTTGATGTGGCAGCGGCACTGGCTGCCTTGCTGGCCACACTGACATATGCACAAATTACCGGTATGTGTGTGCTTGTTGTGTCCCCCATGCACAATACGCCGCACGGCTGTGCCGCCCTGGCTGCCTTTCATCTTAGCCGTCAGAGAAATTGCAGGTAATAGCAGGCAGCATCAATTTTACCCACGTCTGTTGTTTCATGCACAGTTCTGCCAGAGAAGGTCGCTAGTCTCTACCCGCCGTCAGCGCCCCTGTTGTGTGGATATGATATTAATGCCGAATCGAGGCGTTTTGGCTTTGGGCCAAGGTGCCACTCTTCTCGCCCTCTCTCGTGACTGCAGCCATGTTGGATGGGAGCCAAACAGCCTAATGCTTTACGATTCTCTTTGTCTGACTCATGTTGGAAAATCTTCCCCGTCCGATGTTGTGCTTGCCGTATCGTGATTGTACTGGATCTCGCGGATCGAGCCTCTTGAGTCGGCACTCGAGCACGTAGAGGCCAAAAGAGACGGCATAAATATGATGCAGGATGCATGATAGACGCATCAACCTATAGAACTACCTCCACTACTTTGTTTGAGGTGTGATTGACGCAACCCATGCTCCCGCTATATGGCCATTATACTTCTTTCCTTTGCGTCATTTCCACCTTGCATGGTAATTTGTGATGCGCTGTTGGCCGCATATCCTATATTGTCGAAGCCGCAATACTCAGGCTAGATAGCGGTATCATGCCATGGTCGTGGGCCTACATCGAGCCACGTTGCGTGATCGGCTTGCCGTATGCATATTCGCATCTTTTGCTTTATTGGCAAGTTACACCAGAGGCCTGATAAGTGAGGTGTAAATAGACAATGGGATCCGCAATCCCTCGGGACAAAGCGTATCAATATGGCTTGCGCTTGGACAACAGGCTAAGCAACACAAGTTTTGACGTCTAGGAACGGTCAGGATAGATCTGTCCATCGTAGCAGGACATGAATCGAATAGCGGCAAACAAACAGTGGTATTGATGGTAGTTCCAGTTGGCGCATAATGCCGTCCTATTCCCAGCTTTGATTCAGGGTAGCGTCATGAAACATGAACTATTTGAAGACGGCGGCGAGCCGGTTTGGAGTAATGACAGGAGTCGGTAAGACTAATGAGCCAACTAAAAGTTCGATTAGATATGGTGAATGAGATAGCAGGTACTATATTATTGAGTTTCATATTTCACTGACACTTGACTGTTGTCCTTCTATGCGACACCTCAGCAGGGTACGAACCCCGGTAGTTGTCAAGGTTGGAGAATTGTGCTTCTTCAGCTCGATCACGATACCCGCGTGCTAGTACTCGGTATCCATCTCCAATTTCGGCGACAGAATCTGCCATATCTGGAGGGTAGATCTGCGCAGGCGGCGGCCAATGGCACTGGAAGCGCGTGGCAAAGCCCGAACTGGATCGTCACGTCTACATGCTAAAGGCTGAAATTTTGCACCCCTGAAAAGTCACGAGGAAGGACTAGTAAATCATCTAGCCTGGATTCAGGGGCTATTCTTCTCAGCCTTTCATTAGTCCCACCTCACGGCGACTTAATTACGGGACTTTTTTAAAACCATCTCAAACCCTCTTTCAACACACAGCAAAAGATTCGTCACTATGCCACGCACCGGCACACACACGAAGCACGTTACTCGCGACGATCGCGCTCGGATACGTACCCTTTACTACGATGCCGGTTTCACACAATCTCGGATTGCTAGCATTACAGGCTTGACCATCAATCAAGTCAAACGCAGCGTGGCTGCCAAAGATGCCGAAATCCAACCTCGTTCTGGCCGGCCCCCAGTAATGCTCGCCGAAGATGTCGACCTTATGATCGAATATATCAAGGGATCAAAGAAGGGCCGTCAAGCGACACCTGCAGCGATCTCAGAGGACCTTTTCAAGGGCCGATACGGCAGATACGCTATCCGATCAACCTTACGGCGCCTGGGCTATACGAGTAAATCGTCTTTGCAGCAGAAAGCATCGGCTTCGGCAACACGATCCAGTAATTCAACAGAGCCAGTGTTTTTGCAGCAGAATGCATCGACTCCGGCAACACAATCGAGTAATCCACCAGAGTCAGCGTCTTTGCAGCAGAAAGCATCGGCTCCGGCAACACGATCCAGTGATTTACCCGAGTCAGTGCAATAACGGCACGAATAAGAGAGGACGAACAAGAGAATGGTGTCACGACAATGTTTGTCTGTAGTACAGTAGACTAGCCATCGGTCCACTGCATCTAGCTAGTCTGGCGATTGGTTAGTTAAATAAATAAGGTGGGAACTCAGTAGCTGTGGGCTGCGGCCAACCCGCTAAAGAAGAAGTCGAGGGACAATGCGCGAGTGGTGTCAATTTGCAAGTTTTCCAGCGCGTCCAGCCCCCCCTGTGCACTCCTCAGCCCGCCAAAAAGTTACCTGGAGAGTCTCCAACCTCACCTGCGTAATAATCAACGCCGTCAACGCACACCACCGCTCCCACCACAAGGTTAAAAACGGTTGTATGAATAGGTAGGTATCGAGGACTGCAAAGGTACCTCGGCAGGGAGAGGGAGAAAAAAAATAAAATAAAAAAAGAACCGCCGCCGGCTCGCTGCCCGCCAAAAGCTGTCCGACCCCTCGTGCCCCTGTCCACCTGGACCCAGATAGCCAGACTCTGGACGACTCGACAAGCGCAACGTGGAGAAAGCTGGAGAAACTTCCACATCACCCTCTTCAAACCATCTGCTCTCCTGCTGCACCCCTCGCCATCATCTGGCATCATCTTCAATTCCCCTGGCATCCGCCTCGTCTCCTGGTCTATTCCTCTGGTTACCGGTTATCGCTCTTTGTTGGCGTCTGCACAATGTTCTAGACGCCCAGCGCACTCCACACACAAAACTACCACGAACCGCATCTGATACCTTTCGTCTCTTCGACACTCTACCTCCGTCCTCATTGGTCGGTCGCCTCTCCCTACATTAAACCGCCACTGATCTTTGTATGTAAATCAAATTCCAACCCAGTTCCAGAATCCTTGCAGGCCCTCGCCAGCTGCCAGGCTCCGCAAACCCCAATGCATCATGGATCCAAGCTGACCCCTACCTCAGACAGTGCCTCGCTCCGCTCTGGCTCGTTCCGACTTCGACTCCTCATCATGGCCTCCGTCGAACCCGTAAGCTCTGGCGAGCTCTCTGCCGCCCAGAGGCTCATGCAGGAGCACGCCCAGCACGTCCCCCACCCCGTCACCGTCGAGGACGTCCCCGATGTCGACCTCCCCAAGCCCACCAATGACGCCTCTGGTTCTTGGGCCGCCCCCATGAGCTCTACTACCGCCGGCAAGCAAAAGGAGAAGCAGTCCTCGCTCGATACTCAGTCTCATGAACTCTTCCCTGAGCTTGGTGCTCCCAAGGGCAAGACTTCCAACGTCGTCCCTATCTGGAGCGCCAAGAACGGTGCTCCCAAGCAAAATGGCTCCAATGGCGCTCCTCAGAATGCTACTCCTCCCGCTCCTACTGCCGCCGCCACCGGTCCTGCTAGCCAGGTCACCCCTCCAGTCATGTCAATTCCCGGGCGCCAGGTCGAGTCTGTCACTCTCGAGCCCCAGTTCATCATGGAGCGGAGCAAGCTCAAAAGACCCATTTCCGAAATTCTTCGCGACCTGAATCGCAAGTCTCGTGCCAACATTACCATGTCTACTGTTAGCAATGGCCGCGTCAAGTTCGATGCTACTGGTCCTCAAGATGTTGCTCAGCAGGCACTCAAGGATCTAGTTAATCAGATTGGCCGACGCGTAAGTGTTAGATGGCGATGCTGCTCAACAGGTGCTAACATGCGTTGTAGACTGTCATTGAAGTTGCGATACCCTATTCGGCTCGCGCACACATCATTGGTAAGGGCGGCTCTACCATCAAGGCTCTGCAAGAAAAGACTGGCGCCAAGATTCAGCTTCCCAAGGCCGACGATACCCAACAGCTCGACGATGACGAGGATGCCACCATCAATGTTTCGGTTGAGGGCAATGCCCTTTCTGCTGCTTCCGCTCGCAATGAGATTCTGAAAATTGCCAATGAGCGCTCTGCTGCTTCCCAGACCAAAGTCCGTGGTATCCCTGCCGCTTTCTATCCTTTTCTGGCTGGACCCGGCAACTCTCTTGCTCAAGCTCTCGAGGAGGCGCATGGCGTCCAGATTCGAGTCCCCCCGCATCAGCACCTCAGCTCTGGACCTGGACCTGTCCCGGCCGCTCCAGGCCAGCGGCCCTTTTTCCACCCCGCTGGCGCCGATGATGAGCACATCCAGCTCGCTGGTGATCGCAACGCCGTCCAAAACGTTCGCGCCGAGCTCGAAAGAAAGGTTGCCGAGCTTCACAAGCAGCTTGAACTTGAGCAGCTCTCCATCCAGCGCGGCCGCCACCAGTTCATTATCGGCAACCGCGGTGTCCCCATGGAGGAATTCTTCTCTGACACTGGCTGTGCCATCATCCTTCCTTCAGATGACGAGGACGACCTGATCACCATTGTCGGTCCACCTGGCCAAGTTCAAGTTGGCGTGGAAAAGGCCATGGATCTTGCTATGGGAATGCAGATGTCCAACATTGATCTGTCCAGATTCCACCGCAATGCTCCCAGCGGGGCTGCTGTTCATGCCGCCAACATCACCCGCTATCTTCGTCAGCGCCGTGAAATTGACCGCCTCGAGAAGCTCTACAGCACCCACATCAACACGCCCTTCTCTCAGGATGGCGCTCTGCCGTGGGAACTCTACTCGCGAGATGGAAAGAACGCTATTCGTGCGCAGTCTGAGATTACTGGCATCATCAACGGCCACCCGCCCGCTAGAATGCAAAACGTCAATGTTGATCCCTTTTTCCACCAACACTTGCGTACCGATGTCTCTCCCCGTCTCAAGAAGGAGTACGGCGTGCAGCTGGTTGTTCCCGAGGCTGGCCAGCCTCAAGGCTCTGTACTGCTAGTTTTTGAAGGCCCTAGCGGTGCCGACAGTAGCTACCAGCCTCCTCGCGTGAAGCCTTCCGACGCTGAGGTGGCCGCTTTCCAGAAGGGCCTTGCCGACGCTCAGAAGCATATTCTCGACCTGATCGGCCAGCAAGAGAGCCTCGACAGCGTTGCTCTTGATGTTCCTGCCAAGTACCACGAAAGACTCCGCCGCTTCATTAAGAAGGAGCAGGAAAACCGTGCTGCTGACAAGATCCCCATTCGAGTCACCAAGGTTGGCACCACCGTCACCCTCCGTGGCCCTAGCTCTGCCGTCAAGAACTTGGCCGCCAAGGCGACTGCATTCATCGAGCAGGAGAAGCAGGATGACAAGGAACGCGGCTTTACCTTGTCTTTTGACTTTCCTCAAAAGTACGCCAACCATCTAATTGGCAAGGGTGGCAGCAACATCAAGGAACTTCGTGACCGCTTCGATGTTGAAATTCAGGTGCAGGACGGCAAGGTTGAGCTGAAGGGTCCCAAGGCTAAGGCCGAGACGGCCAGAACTTACATCCAGAACTTGAGCCGCACTCTTGCTGATGAAACAACGCACACCCTCAAGATCGACCCCAAGTACCACCGTGAACTCATTGGTACCCAGGGTACCCAGATCAACCGCCTTCAGACCCGCTACAAAGTACTCATCTTCTTCCCTCGCTCTGCGAAGAACGCTTCCGATGAGCAGTCCAACACCGACGCTGCAAGCGACGCTGGCAAGGGCCGTCGCCAGCAGGCTCCTGACGAGGTCATCATCCGCGGTCCTAAGAAGGGTGCTGACGAGGCTCGCGATGAGATCTTTTCTCTTCACAAGTACCTGGAGGAGCACTCTGCCACTGCTACTGTTCCCTTTCAGCAGAAGCAGGTTGGATCTCTTATCGGACAAGGTGGTGCTGCTCTTGATGAGCTTCGCCAGCAGACTGGTGCCCGCATCGACGTTCCTGCTGATCGTGATACCGACACGGTTCAGATCTTGATCAAGGGCACCGCCTCGCAGGTAGCCAAGGCCAAGAAGGCACTCGAGGAGAAGCGTGCCGTTTTCGACGACACCATTGTCAAGACGGTCGATGTCGACAAGAAGCATCATCGCGCTCTGATCGGAGCTAGTGGTAAGTGTGATTGCTTATTCTTCTAATTGACTCTACTAACACACTGTAGGCTCTGCTCTACGCGATATTGTTGTCAGCGCCGGCGGATCTGACGACCGACGTTCTTTGGCTAGGACGATCCAGTTTCCCAAGCAGGAGGCGGATGGCAACACTATCAAGGTTGAAGGCCGCACCGATATTGTGGACAAGATCATTAAGCGCATCGAAGAGATTGTGGCCCAGCGCGACAGCCAGATTACCGAAGTGATGGACGTGCCTGTTGACCAGCACCGAACCTTGATTGGGCGTGGTGGTGATGCCAAGCGCCAGTTGGAGACCAAGCTCGGTGTCACCATCGATGTCCCTCGCCAGGGCGATGGCAAGACTGGAGTCAAGATCTCTGGACTTGCCGAGAAGGTATCTCAGGCCAAGGAGCACATTACTACTCTGCTGAAGTCGCAGGAAGGCGAGACAATTCAAATCCCTCGCAACGTTCACAACACCATCTCCAACGGTGGCCAATTCTTCCGCCAGCTTCGCAATAACCATCAGGTCACAGTTGATCACGCTGGCCAGAAGCTGCCCAGTAAGCCTGAGGCTGGGCCTCGTGTGACTGGAGGCGCTCTGCCTCTGATTACCGACGATGCCGACTCCACTGCCGATGCTCACTCATGGCACATTGTCAAGACTGCCAACGGCGAGACAGGCGATATCCCCTGGGTACTTCGTGGTAACCCCGAAAACATTGCCAAGGCCAAGGAACTGATTGAAAAGGCGCTATCTCAGGCCAAGAAGCAGGATGCCACGGGCTATCTGGTGCTTCCTGACCCCAGGACATACCGATTCGTCATTGGTCAGGGCGGTTCAAAGGTGAACTCGATCCGCGAGCAGAGCAACTGCAAGATTCAGGTGCCCCGCGACCAGGCCAAGGATGAGGCAATTGAGATCATTGGCACGGAGGAGGGAGTCGAAAAAGCCAAGGAGCTGATCCTAGCTGCCATCAAGGAGGGTCAGAGCAGCAGAGATTGATCTGTGGATAGGTACGGCGAAAATGTATGAGCAAGCAATCAGTGCCGGCTCAGGTCATCTACAGTCAAGTACATGCATTTGAGACGAATCAACAAGGATGCGACAAATCAGTACAATAGCTATAACCTAAATGATGTAACAAAAGAAGATTATTTGTACGAATTGAGCCGTAAAAGTACTGTCCATAAGGATGCTGTCCATTGGACATGTATTGTTGCAGGTCTGCCTTGTTGGCAGCGCCCGCCCCACCCAAAGGGAACTCCTACTTGAAAAAGTTGAGATTTGGTCACATCAACCCCCGGATCATGCATTGATTGTCTTTTTGCTTCTGATTCCTGACACGTTGCCCTTACGGACCCATTCCCATCCCAGACGAAAAAATCTCACCGCAGACGACGGAGACTACAAGCCTCACTCGGCCGTACGAGTAGCTCCCTGAAACCGCGACCATGGTCTCTGCCGTTCCCGTCGCGCGGCCCGCGCCGTGGGAAAAGGTGCCTGACTACGACCAGCTCTTTGTCCTTATCACGGGAGCAAACAGGTAAATGCCATGCGATTAGCAGTTTTGAGCGGATTGTCATAAGAAGAAGAGGTCGCTCAAAGACACGCCAATTGATGCAGTAGTTCCAAGCCCGTCCTTTCTCGGTTCCGGCTCTGGCTTTTGTCTGGTCACAAGTGTCCCCCCCCTCTCCCCTGACGCTGCAAGCTACACAAGCACTTTCTTGTGATGTGCCCTTTGCCAACTCCAATGCTCTCCAATTTACTTTTGCGTTTCTCACAAATCCCTCGCAAAGTGCCAATGTCTCCCCCCCCCCCAGCATGCAGAGAAGAAGCTAACACAATGTGTTCTCAATCAACAACAGTGGAATCGGCTTAGGCATAGCCCAGCGCCTCATTGACGAGTTCCTCGCCACACGCTCCCTCACCTCACACCTGATTCTCCTTCCCACCACGCGCAGCGCCCGCAAATCCCTCGAGACTATTCGCGTCCTGCGCGCCTACGCCACCGCCGCGGCGCAGAAACCCGCCCCTGTCCTGCGCAGCCGCGCCGGCGGCGCCGCCGCATACCGCTGGCAGGACACGGTGGCGCGCATCCATGTCCTCTCGCTGCCGCTGGACCTCTGCGACCTCAAGGGCCTGTACGCCTTTGCGGACGCGCTATGCGGCGGTACGGTGAGCAACCCAGAGGGCCTCCCGGACGAGTATCTCACAAACGTGCGCGTGCCGCGGCTCGACAGCGTCGTGTACAATGCGGCGTATGGAGGCTGGGAGGGCGTCAACTGGGGCGGCGCGATCAAGTCCTTTTTTACAAAGGGCTTGCTCGAGACTGCGACGTATCCGGATTTCAAGACTGCGCTGCCGACGTGCATCCTTAACGAGCGATCGAGCTACGGCTATGTATGTACACCCCGTCGTCGTCCTGGCCTAGCCCCCAAGTTAAATTTATGCCTGCACTTACTAACGTGCTTTTCATCGTCTCTTTGTAGCCCGAGAAACCGCTGCTCGGCGAAGTTTTTACCGCGTGCACATTCGGTCACTACTGCCTCACGCACAAGCTCAGGCCACTGCTCACACGTCCGAGGAGCTCGGTCCTGCCTCCCGGCCGCATCATTTGGTCCAGCAGCGTCGAGGCGCACCGCAACACCTTTGACATTGACGACGTGCAGTGCTTCACCCGTCCCGCGGCCTACGAGTCGGCCAAACGCCTCACCGATATTCTCTGCCTCACCAGCACCCTGCCGCACGTCCGTCCGCACGCGCAGAGCCTGCTCCACGGCGCCGCCCCTCGTACCACCACGCCGCGTCCAGATTCCAAGGCAACCAACGTCAAAGATGCCACAAAATCCGAGGACACCGCCCTCGTCGGGCCCCGAATGTACCTCTCGCATCCCGGCATCGTCGCTAGCACGCTCTTCCCGCTCCCCGCGTTCCTATTTTGGTTGTACGAGTTTGCCCTCGTCCTTTGCCGCTGGGCTGGCTCCCCCTGGCACACGTCCACCGGCTACCGCGGCGCCTACGCCCCCGTGTGGCTCACGATGCAGGAGCAGTCCGTACTCGACGAGCTCGCCGCCGAGCGCATCAAGTGGGGCAGCGCCTACGACCGCGCGGGCGACTCGTTTGTGAAGCCCACCGAGGTCGAGGATTGGGGCTGGCAAGGCGAGGTCGAGGACCCGGAGGAGGACGACACGACAGGTTCGCTGAATAAAAAGTGCGGAAGGCGGTATGGCGCGCGGACGGTGACGAGGGAGCAGCTTCTGGGGATGGAGGAACTGGGCGCCAAGTGCTGGCGCGAGATGGAGAGATTGAGAAAGCAGTGGGAGGATATCATGGAGCTGTAAGCTGCACAATGGATTGATTTGCGTATATTGTTATTGTTGCAAACAGGTCAAAGAGTTTTCTCATACATTATCATTACATATTACTAATATAAGCACTGGTTCGCATCAACTTTTCTTCTTTCCATGGTAGTGTTTTTCTCATGATCATATTTTCTCATGGTCCTCTCATTCCAGAAATCTTGATCCTCGCAGCTAGTCTGGTAGTTGACCAGGTGAAAAAGTGGTATATACGGCGTTTTTAAAACTCAAAAATACATGCAAGACAAAGACGTCTTGCGAAAAATCATGTCCCGCATTTTATTCCAGGTTTATACAGGTAAATGCAGTAGGCTATCCAAGCAACAATGATGACAAATTTTTGTGAAAAACAAAAGCTGCAATGATTTCCCCCCCAATGCAACAATCTTCTAGGCCTGGCTGAGAGACGACTCGCTGGGTGCCGTGTCACCCTTGAAGCGGCGTAGGACAACCTTTTCCTTACGGCCAAAGAGTCCGAGCATGAGCGGGACGGGGACGACGACCATACAGACGACGGCCTGGAAGATGAGGTAGCGCTTCATGTTGTGCGGAGGGTCGCCGTTGTCGCCGTCGACCAGGTGGTTACCGATGATGAGGAAGACGGCGCCAAAAATCTGGCCGCCGGCCCAGGCGACGGTGGAGGTGACCTCAGGGCCAAGGGGGTGGCTGACCTCTGTGAGGAACTCGAGCGCGACGGGGACGAGGGCGAAACTAGAGGCGCCGAGGACGGCCATGATGACGTAGGGGCCGGCGACGCCACCAGCGTCGTGGGTCTCGGGCATCCAGAGGAGGACGAGGTAGGAAAGGCCAAGAATGGGGATGAGGATCTTGATGGATAGGATGAGGCTGTGGAATCGGGCGATAAGGGGTGAGGTGATGGCGGCGGTGACGATGCCGACGCCGATGGAGACGGCGCCACCGACGCCGGCCTCGTCGTCGGTGAAACCGTAGGGGACGAGTATCTGGTTGAGGAGCGAGTTGAACGAGTTGAAAAAGCCGACAAAGACGAAGAAGGGGATGAGCATGAGCCAAAGCTCGAGGGAGGAGAGCACGGCGCGGGCCGAGGCGCGGAGCTCAATTTTGGGGGTCTCGCCGGTGGGGCCGGGGGGCGTGGGTGGCCGTGAGGGAATGGCGAGAGCGGGCACGCAAGCGACCGAGGCGATGATGGCAACGTAGAGCACCATGTTGGAGATATCGCCGGTGGACGAGACCCAGAGCGGGTTGATGAGCTGGCCGAGGGCGGAGCCAAAGGGGTTGGCGAGAGAGGTGACGGCGGTGGCGGCGAGGCGGCCGCGGGTGGTGAACCACAGATCCGAGTAGGCCGAGGGCGCGCCTAGGACAAAAGGCTGGGCGAGGCCAATGACAATGGTGCCGCCCATGGCGTAGCCGTAGTTGCCGCCGGAACGGTGCTTGGAGCCGGCGTAGCGGATCCAGTTGCCAACGAGCATGAGCACGGCGGAGACGATGATGGCGATGCGCGGAGAGCGATGCAAGGCGATGATGGCGGGGACGGTGGCGACGACAAAGGCGAAGAAGAAGGCGATGCTTATCCAGTTGATGTCATTATTGGAGACGCCGTAGTAGCTGGCGGATTTGTCTGCCACGGGAGCGTATGAGAGCCACTGAACTTTTGTCAGTACGTTGGGGGAGAAGAGTTTTTCGCGGGCAGAATGGTATAGAGAAGAGGGATATAAAGCTTTTACTTACACACCAGGAAACCACAATATTCATCAAGACTAGTTGCAAGAGGCCGAACCAGCGGCGCTTGTAGGTGCGATATTGGGTGGCGGGTGTCGCGGCGGAGGAGCTGGTCAGGCGCCTGCCAGTTTCGGGCTGCTCGTGTGAGCTATAGATGGGCGAGTCCAGTTTGCTCTCGGGCCTTTGGGTATCCTGGTCCATGGTGTGTGGTTGGTGGCAGTATGCCGGCTGTGCAGATGAATTGTTGGAGGTGTGGCCGAGAGGCCGGTCGTGTCCGACGACAACTGTCGAGGACTCAAGGCCTGGTTAGGGGAAAGACGGCAGTTGTTGAAAGATTGAGAATGTGTGAAAGACTCTGCAGATGTCTTGCGCGCCCAGAATTTAAAAAGGCACGAGGGCGGTTTGCAGGTAAGAGGCGGACTCGGTGGTACTTTTTGCAGCGAGGCCTGCTGTTCGTCCCGATTGGTATGGTGGTTGGTGAGATCTGGAGTGGGTGTTCCTAACCGAGGAAAGGGAGTGAGATTTGAGTCTGGGGGCGACTGATGTATTATATCTCTTTCGGGGTCACTCGTGGGGGGTATCGAAGGAACTGATGAACTGAATTCAGCGGCGAGGGACAAGAGGCTCTTCGTTCTGCAAGCCTCAAAACCTTGGCTTGAGTCCCAAAGTGGCCAACGTTTTTCTGGAGGCGGACAGCAGAAAATGGAGCCGACTACTGCAAGACGTGCAGTAGTAGCTAGCTGGGAGGGGCTTCGTGACCTCTTTTTTTTTTTTCTTTGGGCGCGGTCTTTTATTTTTAGCAGCTGGCCTCGGTAGGCTTTATCAAAAAGAGCCGGGGGAGTGATGCTAGTATCCGTAGTTGCTGATGAAATAGTTGATGCTGCGTTGCGGTGCTGTAACCGATGTTGGACGGGAGCAAACACTGGTGGGCGAGACGTCTCGCTGTCCGCGTCTGTATTAAGAGAAACGATACTTTGGGGATTCAACACGTGGCTCAATAATGATGATGGTGCGTCGGAGCCGGGAAAAGGGAAAAGCAAGTCGAGGCGAGACTGCGTGAGGGAGGAGTGGGAGGAGTTGATGTTTTGTAGCAAACACGAGACGAGCCGGGGGGGCAGGTAGAGAGAAAGGACCAGACGGACGGTTCATCAGATGGGCTAACTAGTGGTGTAGACCAGTAGAGCAGCGAGCTCCGGAGCAGATGCCCAAATTGCTTTTGTCAGTTGTCATGTGGAGGAGCGATTAATTTAAAACTATATGGCCATGCAACTTTGCTATTTTCCCTTTTCTTTTTTCCTTCTTTCCTGGTCTGGGCGGTCCCTGAGTGAGCGGGCGGGTGTCGCGGGATAGGTTTGAGGGTTGTATCTGGTTGTCAGTTGAAGAGAAGGGCGCTGGTGACTGTGGGTTAAAGCGAGTGGTTGGACTCCACTGCCATTGTGGTGCAGCCCACTGATCCACTGTAGATGCCCCTCTCTGATGGTGGGGAGCCGGGGTGTTTAATATGGTGACAGAGTGTCAGCAGCGAGGTAGGTAGAGGCGCCTGTGGCTGTGGGGTTCATTGGACGCACAGCGGTGGCGGCAATGCATGGACAGGTCGAGTGCAATTCAAAGGACAGGTACGGATTATTTGAGGACGTGATATAGTCTACCTAAATATACTACAGCTTCATTTTTCTCAATCCCTTGATGGAAAATATGTCGGCAGCTCAGTGTCTGTATGAATTCAATCGCAAAATATTACCTAGTGCCCGCCTTTTGCCCTGCAATTACCCCTTATGGGCTCCTTGAACATCTGGGTTACAGGCGAGCTATAGGGCAGCGAGTGCTATAATAAAGTGCATTGACTACCTACCTTAGGTAGGTACTCCGTAGGTAGAAGTAGGTAGGCACCTCCTACCTCTACCACAGCAGCCACTGAGACGGCCCCAGAAAAGCCACCACGCTTCTATCCGTACGAGACCATTCTCCTTGCAGCAAAGGGTTCCGCTATCGAGGTCGGTTTCCCTTTTCTCTCTCTCTTTTTCTTGTTTTTCCTAGAACCCTAGAACCCTGTTTCGTTCCTTCTCCTTGTGATTGGCTTCGTACGGCCTTGCCTCTTTCGCCAAGTACAACACATCGACCCTCGGTCCCTCCACAATGAACAGTGCGGTAGCAACGGTGATTTCGGTCAAGCCTTTTTTAGCTCACGTCCCCCCAGCTCGACGAGGTACCTACTCCAGCTCTACTTGTGGTGACGGTCCTCTTTGAACAAGGTTCTCGCCGTCATCTTTATCTCTTTCGTATCTGCGTGCCCACGACCCGCGGGAGCTCGGAGAATTGATTCCTCATCGGCACAATCTTCAACTATGTACCACCAACCACCGCCGCTAAATCAGCGATTCCCTCCCGCCGCCCAAAAGGACGTGCGCATCGGCGCGCACAATTGTCGTCTTTCCCAGTTGCACTGTTGCATTGAATGGTGGCTGGCTCCCTCATCAGCCGAATGCGCATTCCGCGGCGGCAGGTTCCGTGACATGATGCATGTTGCGCCAGTTTTGACATATCTTAAGTTGGGATCTTGAACTTACACAAATGTCAGACATGCATAAGTGCTTCCCAAACAACCATCACCTGGTGAAAATTACCACGTGCGGCAAGCAGCACGGTTGGCCGCACAGACGGCTCACAAACCATCAACTTGGTTGACCCGACTTGCCCGAGAGTAACGCAAATCTCCGTCCCATCCAGCATAAAATTTATGAACCCAAGCGCCACCATCCCAACTGTCTCCATCGTTTGCTTTGTATTTGTACTGATTGTTTTGTTGCACCCTTTTCCTGTTCAAGCTGCCACTGCACAAAACAGGAAAGACGGCCGCGAACCTCGGTCCACTGTCAAAAGCCTGACCCATCGACGACCTAACCAGAAGCTTCATAGGCTGTTGTTGTGTCCGTACCATATCATTTGATTCGATAGCGCCATCATATATTACCAAAAAAAAAAAAGAAAAAGAAAAAGAAAAAGCCATGAAATGCCTGCAGCCTCACAAAGAAAACGTGGATCATGCAGGGATCGCGTCAATTTGTCCAACTTGTCAAGCATGTGTCTCGACTCGCGGGCTCTCCAGACCCTGGTCGTCGGAACCCCTCCTGCCTCCATCACAAGCCATGAATCTTCAAGACCACATTTATTTATTTACTATTGATAATAATGGATGCCTTTTATTCCTAGCCTCCAGCTTTTCCGTCTTCCTCGGGGTCGCTTATCTAAAATACAGCGCAGGGTCCTTTGCTCATTCATGAAATACATAAGCAATCCCGTGGTCCACTCGTGCACAAGACGCCCAACAATGTGCACTACTGTCATAGTGTATTTCATAACCTCGCCCTGTCTGCTCGTCCGTTGCTCATCCTTTGGCCGTTTGCATTGACTCAATCACCTACCTTGACTCGCATGCACTATTTTTCCTTCTTCTACTTTATTTGACAGGCATGAATGATATTCCAATTAATATGCCGCCGCCGCTGAAACGTGCCCAGCCTGCTACTGGCTCCGCCCGGCGTGTCCGCTTTTACTGCACTTTACTGGACTTCCACTGCAAATACTGCCATTATTCTTTTTCCGTGGCTTCCATTTGAGCTTTGTCTCTACGAACGCTGTTTTGAGCCCGTTGCTTTTATATATCGTCTTCGATCGGCCCTTTCCATTCCTCTTGTCCACGGCACGTGCATGTCTCGAGAGTTTCAAATCCATCGAGCTGTTTTCGTTTGATCTGCCATTGACTCTGTCATGCAACGTACCAATATGAAGAAGAAAGAATTATTCCTATTTCTTTCCGTGCTGATCACTCTTGAGCTTAACCTAAACGGAACACAGCCGAAACAACATCGCTGCGCCTGGGCATCTGATAAGCTATCATCCGGGCTTGGCCGACCGCGATACAGCCGAGCCGGCCGTCTTCGGATGGTGCTGCGAGTGTATCTGGGGGAAAACAATCAAGTTGGAGACTACTGCGTGTGCTTCACAACCAGTGCTTTTTTCTTGTTCCCCAATACTTCCCATTTCGAAGCTCCTTGTCCCATTTCGAAGCTCCTTGTCCCATTTCGAAGCTCCTTGTCCCTGTTCGAGCTGGAACTTTGTCCGCCGTGTCCCGCTGCTCCCATGTAATGCCTGCGGCGGTCTTGTTCAGACGACGTTGATGATGCGCGAGTTGGACCAACATATATAGTACGAGTGCAGCGCTATCGTACGTTCAACAAGGTACCTGCAACCCCGTTCATCTTTGCCGTCTTGCTCAAACAGCCGCGAAGCACCTCGGACCAAGTATCGTAATACTGAGAGGCCTCGTGAGAAAAAGTCAAGTTTACCGCCCTTCGCGCCCCTATGATGGCACAACCCAGCGCCGTCTGATTGCTGAATGATTGCTGAATCAGGACAGCCAGAACCAAAAGGTCTGTCACCTTTGGCCTTTCTACTCTTTCGTATGCCTTGATTTTCACAGTTGGCGTAGCTCACAGGCCTCGTGATGCGCCTCGACAACGTCAAACTCGCAGTTTTCTGGGCTCGTCAGCATTCTCAGCCCTTGAGGCTGTTCAAGACAATACCTCGGTCATCGACACACTGCTGGTAACCTTGCCCAAGCTACGAAACTCGTCTTTTAGAAACTGGCGTGACGCTTCACCTACTACTGCCTTGCTTCCCAGTAATACCACTCGCAGTGTATGAATCGTGAATTTCGACAACACATTATGAGAGAAAATTCTATTGTAAGCGCTGAAGCGTATGATACAAAACATGCCCTCGAGCCGTACAGGGAAGACCGCAGCCCGAGCAGGCCTGACCCAAAACAGCATAAACGTGCGGCCAACCACACACAGACGAGGCAAACCCCATCAAGCTCTGATTTCCCCGTCTCATCCTCTTCTAGCTTCTATCCCTTCGACACACGTCATCCCGCGTCTTCGTCTTTCGCTCCGTTTTTATACATCGTCAGAGTTGGGATAACAACCGTATTGCAGCTTTCTGTTTCGGCCAGACGTATACCGTGTACATCATAGCTGCATTTGTGTAGCACAGCTTATCTTAGCTTCGACCACAGTTTAGGGGCGGCGCAGGCGGTGGCGCAGTGAGCAAGGTGAAAGACTAGACGATACACTTGTTAGCACTCGGCGTTTCGGCTGCAATGGACTGGTTGTGTTTGCGGATGCATAACCAGTCGCCGTAGCTGATTGATTCGGGATAACGTACACTCTTCAACGCAGTCCTCCTTGGCCTCGCCCTCACTCTCCTGCTGCTGAACGCGCTCGACACAGTCGTCAAAGTGGTGCTTGGGACCTGAGCACTGCTTGGATTGCTTGCACTCTACAACATAACCAACGTTAGCACGCCGATCGCTTGGAAAGTAGAGTATCGCAACGTCGGTAGAAACAATTCTCGGCAGTCGCAATAGGTAGCGATTGTCGCATTGGCTCGTCGCGGCGAAATTGGGGAAATTCACGGACCTTCTTCGAGGGTATCCTTGGGGTCGACAATCTCCTCTTCATCATCCTCTTCCTCTTCTTCCTCTTCTTCCTCATCGCCCTCAGCCTCTTCCTCCTCCTTTTCGGCGTCCTCGGCCTGGGCCTCCTCGTTGCCCTCCTCGTTGGTCTCTTCCTTGGCCTCCTCGACGGGTTCCTCCTCCTGCGTACCCGTCAGCAAAACCATTGTATAGATAATACGTAGCAGCCCGAGCAGCTCCAAGCAGTAGTCGCGGGTATGCAATTTCTCTTGCCCGCCAATTGCCGCAAAAACAGCTCTGTCGCTCGGTTACAAGGGGTTCCCGGGTCTGCTTACCTGAGGAGCCGCGGCAGGAGCCTCGGCCTCAACGACGCTCCAGGGCGTCACGGCCTCGACAAGATCGGAAAATGTGTCCCAGATACCCATTGTGTTTGAACAGGAAAACCAACAATGACCAATTGGTTCTGTACTGCGGTTGGTGTGGTCTTGCGTTAAATCGAAAGTGGCCGGAAGCTCTCGGCCAAAATCGCGGAGCGAAAACTGGTCAGGAATTGCGGCATTTTGATTGGTCCCACTGCTTCAAGGTAGAAGCACGTGAACGGTCACATGACGTGATTGCATTATCCCAGCGCTCATAGGTTGACTCTGGCTTATTAGATAAAAAGAGCACGAGATGTTGAACTTTTTGTTTTTGTAGTTGTATTGGTCGAATCACGGTGTCTTCTGCGCTGATACGGCTGAGACTGATGCCATCGCTGTCTGGTGCACATGGAGATCTCGATGCTCCCCGGCCCGGTACCTTGCCTGGCAGGGTTCGCCGTAGGCCAGTAAGTAATAATAATAATGATAATTATAATAAATTTCTCTGCTAATGCACTATGGAACGCCGTGAAACAACGCCATGTATTGCTGGACATACTGTATGGTTTCTCGTTAGGCCACAGTGGTGGCTCAGATCGTAAATTCTAGGTTGGTCTACAGTCGTGTCAATATTCGCACCCACGACCAGCTACGGGTCATTCTCTCCACGATTGACACCGTCGCGGATGTGATCCTCCAATCTGTTGCTGAGCTGCTGAGCTTGAGCCTCATCGTAGTTGGGTGGGGGTTCGTTAGGCGCACGGCGGCTCGATGAACTTTCTGACCGCGCGTGGCCGCTAGAAGGCACGTTCAACGTGCCGGCCGTGGATTGCTCCGCAGAACCAGCAGCTTCGTACGCGGGTAAAGGCTCGTCGGGGATATCTGTGCCGGGGCCCATCTCTCGGCGCATCTCTTGATACTGGAAAAGTCTCTCGCGTAGCCTGATGTAGGCGTCGTTGAACTCCATCATGCCACCGTCAGAAAAGGTGAATTTGACTTCGACTCGGGGTAGGTCGGGCGGTATGCCGCCACCTGATACTGGAATGCAGTCTGATTTCCACACCCAACCCCACCACATAGACGAGGATGTAGATGAATCTTGAAACTTAAGGATGGGGGCGCTGAAAGACTCGAATTTCGGTTCTTGGGTTGCTTTGGCTGGTAGGTAGACAATCTGATGGAGGAGTTGTTAGTTATGGCATGTCGCCGGAATCGATCAAAGACTGCGCAGCGTACTCTTTTATTTGTTAGGAACAAGGAACCCTTGTCACTTTTGCGATGGAACTGGACGCCGGTTGCCCGCAGCTCCGGCGGCACGGAGAGGTCGCATGAGATTCTGGAGTCGAGCTTGAGGAGGATCCGTTCGTTTCCGAGCTTGACGAAGCCGCTCTCGTTGAGCATGACCCAACTATGCGCATTGTCAGGGTTTATTTGCCGAGACGGAGCGGGAGAGGAGATGAGGTAGTCATGAGGGTTGTCCATCACAGGCCAGGACCGGAGCCCATGGCTCCATGAGGTTGAACGGGGTGTCGAGTAGGCAGCCGAGGGAGCGAGAGGGGGGAAACAGAGATAGATTGAAGTTTAAAGCAGGGTGATGGAAAGAGCTTGTCCCGACCAGCGAGGGAGGCAGCGACGTTAACGTAGCTGGAGGGCGTCCGAAGCAGCGCGGATTTTGGTGGGTAGGCAAGAGGTGAAGAAGGAGGAAATGGGGACAGGCGACCAAAGAGCCGAAGAGCTTACTTTATGGACATTTTGACAGCAAGGGTCGGCGAGGATCCTAGCTCCGTGCTCAAGTGTGTTTTGGGCTAGGTTGTACTATAGGACACTTTCTGTACCGGCGGGTGCTTTGCGGTACGGTGCAGCGGCGTGCAGTTCGCCCCGAGATCTGGCGAGGCTCAAAGGGCGTCTGGGCGTCTGTGACTCTGCGCTGGTGGGGGGTGGGGCAAGATAGTCGGTCGTGGTGACAGCGTCCCGAGTCGCAAGTGGTGATGTTCGCCGTTGGTGGCTGCGAGGTGGAGAGCGAGATGCGGCGCGGCGCGAGGTCAAGGACAGGGACCTTGGTTTCACAGACTGTACCGACTTAGGAGGGGTAGCGATTGCGCGAGCCAGGCCGCGGCGATATGTGGAAGACAAGGCGAAGAGGGAGAAGCAACGGTTAGCAGGAGAGAGGAGGGGGGTGGATGGATGGATGGATGGAGGGGATGAGAGGGGATGGACTATTGGGCATGAGGCGGATGTGGCAACGGATGGCCCGACGATGACAAAAAGAGCAGTATGAGAGGGGACATTCCAAGCCGTGGCAATCGTCTGCTGTCAGAGCAGCACCGCAAGATGGAACACCATTTTGGTATGAAATATATTGGTTCCCAGACGGAAATGCAAATAATATTTACATTGCGCCGGCTCTTCCAAATGTATTCGTGCGCCCTATGTAGCCTTCGGAAAACGTGCTGTTGAGCTGCTAGGCCGGCGGCCAGGCCCAGGTTTCAGATTAGGGGCAGACAGGTACCTGTTGGGTCGGCGCTGGAGAAAGGGCCTCCAGTCACCCAATCACCTACCTGCCTAGGTAGGCAGGTAGGTAGTACCTAGGTAACCAGGTAGCTGGCCAGAAAACCTCCGAGTCTGACAATTCGGTATCTGGACCACAAGTTCTTCAAAAAGGATCCTTGACGCCTAAGCCTAGCACCCCTTGGCTCTGTGTGTGGCTTGCTCGGGGCTCACTCGCAGAAGCACCGCAATTGTCCTGAACCGACTCCATCCACAATCGACGCCTCGCCTATTCTCGTTGCATATGTAGCACGAGAGAATGATACTCGTCGTTTCTTTAAGACGCCTTTGTGGAGTCGTAGCTCCGTTCTCTTTGTCAAGTCTTGACGAGGTTGGTTGGCTGCTAAAGTCAGTCCCCATGCGTGGCCTCGAATTTTTGTCTGGACTATCTGGCTTGTTTGTAAGCTTCCAGTCCGTTGAACGAGACCATCATCTTTGCTCGTGGCGATATCCGCAACCAGGCACATTTCTGCCAGGAGAGCACCTCCACGACTGGTCAGGCCTTTGTATTAGCTTAGCCGCCGAGGGCTAATACAAGACACCAATCATTCTGCCAAATCCACTGCCACTCTCGAGTGTCCTTCGGCCATTCGTCGATGACCACCGTCTTGGGCGCGAATGAAGGACCAAAGGCACTCGTAGGGCAATATGGCCGGCTTCCCCAGTAAGTTCCAAGTATAGGTGTGGCGCCCCGCGTGTCTCAGCAGCGGACAATTGCCTGTTTTTTATAATTACGGATCGAATAATCAAACACGCAAGCAAGCAATCAAACCGCCGCTGAAAAAGTCGCGACATCATGTTCCCGGGGATGAGTGTTGTACAAGATACATGTGCCACATCAGGGATACCTGCATTAGCTCTACTTCGATAGACGGCCTGCATTGCATGCTTAAAAGTTTGCAGCAGAGCTCTCGGTTACAGTTTCGTCTTGCCTCTGTGCCGTGTTAGTTGAAGTATGCTGACCTTTTTCGCTGGCTAACACTAACTATTTAGCGTGAGAAAGCAGAAGCTCTCATTCTCCTTGGGGATTTACTGACGACCCGTCGGCGGATGGCAAGCTTCGACAAACATACCCATGGAGAACAGCTAGTCCTGCAACCAAGCCCGCGTGGTCCCAGCATTCTGGATGGCTACTAGTTATTCCCTGCGTGGCAAGCCTGGTGTCCAGCCAGCTCAAGTACTCCGCATTGCATGCAGATGTTGGTGCCGTCCAAGTCCAAGGCTCCAACTGACAGGGACACCGAGGGTGGAGATGGCAGGACCGTCGTGCCCAAACATTGCTAGCCAAGAAAATTCAGACAGAAGGATTTTTCTCGGGATATGCAGATGGGAGACAGACTTGCCTTGGGCTGAAGATTTGTTGACTAACTTTGCGCGTCTGCGTTTTTCAGCTCGATGTGTTGGGCTGGGATAGCTTGGCAAGTGGGATGCTACTCTCCTCGCCGTTTGTGTTCCCATCTTGCCTCGATCTGCTATCAATGCAAGGAGCCCGATGGTGGAAAATGGGCTCCTGTTCGAGGGTATCTGGAACCTGAGCAAAAGACATCTCGATGCAATGCTGAGTATTTTGCTGGTTGGTCCGTTTCTTGTCTCATTTGCTGTGGGCAGCTGCCAGCTGTCGGCCAGCTGTCAACCTGCAAGCCAAAGGACGTCTTCCTCAGCCACTACGCCGACTTCTATTCAACACAACTTCCGCGCGAACCCTTCATGCAGGTCTATATTTGTCTCTCAGCCAAAGAAATACTGCACTGATTGATTCTAGCTGCTCGCTACGCACAGTCGCATCTCCACCATGGCTTCCATTGCTTCCATGGCTTTCAAGAGGCGTACGATGATCCAGAACGCCAACCAACGCCTGCTTTTCGCCTTATCCGCCCTACCGATTCTCTGCGGCTCGAACGGCTGCGCCTCCGTGCCGCTGCCATTGCTCGAGCCATGGTTCTAGCGGCTGGCTTAAACCAGAGCCAAGTCCTCTCTTTGTGATTAGTGGATTCCATGTCACAATTGGGTTCTGTTGAAGGGGGGGTTTGCAGCAGGCTACTGCAGCTCTTTACAAAGGCTGACTGTCCGTCCCGGAGCAACAAGTACATAAACAACACCAGTACATACTTACGCAATGACTGGCTCGCACTGGACATTTGCGGCTACTGCACACACCTTGGCGGGCCGCTCCACTGATCGCGGCGAGGTCAAGGCTAATAATACGCTGGGTGGGCAAGCCGTTGTTGACTCTTGTCTCTTTTTGTGCATCTTCACAAGCCAAAGTTTCACTTGCTGCCCATCCACCGCTCTTTTTCCGCCCTACAATCAATTCCGGTCTTTGTTTCTGCACTCGAGCGTATCACGGCTGAGCCTTTGCGCAAGGGTCAGCCTTTGGTTCTTTCTCGGCGTCTTGACGACTGCATAGCCGGCCCATCGATTCTGCGATTCTGCGCCGCAGCTCTCCACGACACTACCTACACCAAGCAAATCGCGACCAATTACCTGGCCGGCGAACCCGAGGCTCTTTTTTTTCTGCGCAGTTGATCTGTGGCCCCCCTCGTCGGCAGTACCGTACCGGTTGTACTCGGCGCGCGCCGCAGCCATACCCATAGCTCGGAGAGCCATGGCCTCTCCGAGGTTACTGGGCCGCTCGGCGTACCGCGAGCTTGTGTGGGCCGCATTACCGACAGTGACTTTCAGAGCAAGCTTACTCTGTGCCGCTGGCCCGCGGGCATATACCACGCATTCTACGCAGCCACGATTGACCTTATCGAATAACCGAGCTGCAGCGCTGTCAGTCACGAAAATTGGCCGCGCACACAATCGAGCCATGTCTTCCTCTAGTACTATCTCCGCACAGGCCATTGGTGAGCTGGAAAAGTACACGGCCTGCGACGTCTCCGATGCGCTCCTCAAGCTCAAGGTACCCGGCGCCGGCTTCCTAGCCGACCTCACCCAATACAGCCCGCGCGGTGCATCCGCTGGCAGCAACAAGCAAGAGAGGGTTATTGTAGCGCCCGTATCCACAGTCTTATTCACGGCCAAGGATGAAGATCCCGCCACGGCCAGCACGCGGCCCGCGCCCAACTTTCCCAAAGGCACTCACTGGGTCGACAATGCCGTGCCCGGCACATTTGCCGTCATGCAGCAGGCCGCCGGCCAGACCAATGCCATATGCGGCGGCATCATGGCCCTACGCATGCAAGTCCTAGGTCTCAAGGGGATCATCGTTGCCGGTCGCGTTCGAGACTTGGTCGAACTGCAAAGCACAGAGTTACCTGTACGTTGACTTTCAAAAAAATGATAACATCTGCTGCCAACTACTGAGCATCAAAACTGACCCGAGACAGATCTGGGCGCTCGGTACATCGACCGTCGGATCGGGCGGCAGTAGCACGCCCTGGGCGAGGGAGGTGCCGCTCACCATCAACGGCGTGCGCGTCGCGCCGGGCGATCTCGCCGTCCACGACCCCGTCAACGGCGTCGTCGTCATCCCGCAGGATAATGTGGCACAGGTGCTGGAGCTGTTGCCCAAGCTGACCTCTGCCGACGACAAGGCCAAGGCCGACGTCGCCCTCGGCGTTTCCGTCAAGGAGGCCTTTCAGCGCCACCGTGGATAAGGGGGTGGCGGGCAGTCAGTATACAGATAGATGTATCGACAGCGGTGCGTAGGAGATAGGATGCGAGTTGGAGAGTTTGTATTCGTCAATTCATTAACATGCTTAGAGTAGAGACCATTTCCGGAAAAAATGCCCATGTGCTGAGAAAAGGGAAAGTGGTCGATCCCTGCAAGGTGACCCCAGGGACCCAAAGATGCAAACATACAAGAGAAGAAAAATAAGTTTTGAAAAATATACAGCCAAGGCATAATCCATCCAGAGCAGTCCCAATGATCGAAACATCAACTCTAGCCTTTTTCTCTCGTCCCAAACATGTACTCAGCCATCCAACATCGTCATCTGTATGCATTCAAAGGCCAAGGTCAAACCGGGGCATTTCCAGCTTTGGGGCCTCTTCCAACTTGTTGCCCCCTACGGCTGCCTTGCGCGGGCTCGCGGCCCTGCTGGGCGACTCATTGGGCGGGGGACCGAAGCGAACGTCGCGGACGTCCCAGCCGTCCTCGGCCGCGGCGGCGACCCACGTCCGCAGCGCGGCGTGGACGCTACCATAAAACTTTTCCTTGCAGAGCCGCAGGCTGCCGCCCATGCAGCGCTCCCAACCCGAGATGCGCAGCTGGGCGCGCAGCGCGTTGCGCGCGTCGCGCGTGGCGGAGCAGGCCACGATGGCATTGATGAGATCGACGTGCGACGCCAGGTAGTTTGTGGCGTCCCACTCGACGCCGCCAACGTAGGGCGCAGCGGCAACGGGAGGGCGCTCGGTGGCAAAGTGGCGATGCATATACGAGTACGGCGTGGCAGGATCGTGGCCGCCATAAAAGACATCGCCGTCGTCGTCGCTGCCGGGTCGCGACTGGTCCTTGGGCGCGGCAATGACATTGATCTGGTGAAGAAAGATCCAAAAAACCTCCTTGGTCACGGAAACGACTTCCTTGCACCACACACGGTAAGGCCGCTCCTGGTGTATGCCGACCAAAAAGGGCAGCGGCTGGTTCTCCTCCTTGGGCTGCGGATCGCGCAGGTGGCCGAGGACGTTTTTGGCGCGAATTATGCGCTCTGCGGGCGAGGCGGATGATATGTACATGAGAAGAATGGAGGTGATGATGTTGCGCGTCGTGAATTCGCTGGGGCCTTTTTTCTCAGGATCAAAGATGAGGTGCAAGAGCTTGGGCAAGAGGTCGGCCTGCACGGTATGCAGATATTCCATGCCGAGTGCCGTCGTAGATAGTGCCTTGAGGCACAGTAGGTTTTCGTGAAGCAGGGCGTCTTCGTGCTCCTCTCTGTGCGTATTCGTTAATCAAAGATACATGAAGGGTTTGGCATTAGTTGCTCACCTCCATTCAACTTCCAAAATGCGGTTCAACAGACCAACAATCTCTTCCAGGCCACCGTGCCGGATGAAATCTTCCGTCCAGGCCACCGTTTCATTGCGAAGCAATAGGCGCAACTTGTGCAGCTTGCCCACCTCCACCAGCTCTGGTTTCTGTACCTTGCGAAGATACGCCACGTAATCACTGGGTCCCTGCTGAAACTTGATCTTGGATAGCACGCTGGAGCTGGTACCGCTCGAAGATTGAGGGCGATCGTGTCCATCCCTCTCTCTGGATTTGCTGCGAAACCGACCTCCAATAGTCCCTTCCGTCTTGGGCTTTTTGGACGAGGACCGATCTCGCTTGCTTCGCGAGAACGTAAAGCTCCGTCCACGGCTTCTACCGCGCGCCCGTTTGCTGTTGGCGTCGTCTTCGACGTCAGACTCTACAGCAGTCGTGTTGCTGCTGCTGTCACTCCTAGGCAAGCTACCAGTCTGGCCTGCCTTCATCTCGGCCCAGTCCTGCCGAATAAATTCCATCTTGATTGTATCGTTGAGGTTGCGCATCTTGTATCGCTGGTTCTGCGGAATGTTGCGCCGATCAAGCAGTGCCTCGAGATGCGCCGCAATTTCGCCAGGCTCCATGGCCAGCTCAGTCGTGACAGCAGACCGGCTACGCACATGGCCTTTGAAACCAGAAGTACTAACTGGCCCGCCTTGAGATTCTCCCTGGGAAGTCTCGAGTACACCATTGTTGGTAGAAAGGGGTCCCGCAGCCTGCAGTGATGGATGGCACGATTGCGGCCTAGGCTTTTTCACCTTGTCGTCAATTGTGGATGTGAATTGTGCGTAGATGGGCGGGGGCTGTGTCGCTGCCGATTCTGGGGTTCGATTCTCTTTATCGCTAGTGGAGCGTGGTCGACAGTCTTCGGTGCTGGGCCTTTGCAGGTTGATAAAGGACTTGGGTCGCGATAGCAGCCCGGCAAGATTCGTGGACGACTTTTTGGACTTTGGTGGTTTTGTGGGAGATGTCTCGCGAGAGGCAGTGGCACGACTGGAGCTCCATTTGTCACCCATAGACTTGAGGCTTGGGAACGCAGACTTGGTCGGCGACTTGGATCGACCCCGGCCATCGTCTTTGGACTTTAGTGGCGAGCGGGAGCCATGGTCTTGAAGGTTGCGCTGAATTTCGCCGAGTGCAACAGGCGTAGCTTTGCCCAAATTCCCAATTGGCATCTTTGATCGAGTTCCAGTTTCGTACCTTGTCACGGTGTCTCGCAATATTTGCTGTTCTGTAGCTGCCTCGTTTGCCTGTTTCGATAGATATAGAAGTAGCTGTCTTGCGTCGTTGACGAAAACAGCAGTGTCGGAAGCAAGATAAGCACAGGAGAGCTTGCAGTCAACGTCTGCTCATTCGTCAATTGAGTAAGTAGTCGAAGAGTAGGCTAGAATCGTGAGGCAACGAACAATGTCCAACCTCCCGACTACCGAGCAAGCCACTGAAGATATGCTCAAGGATAGATGCCCATGAGAATGAAGGATAAACACCCACTAATAGTGGGAAGAATGATACATAAGAAAGAAAAACATGAAGAAGAGGGGAAGAGAGATAGCGAAAAGGGCCGTTTTCCTTGACCGCTGAGAGGAGTACATGTCTCGGGCGCCGGATGCACGACGTTGAGATGCGAGCCGTTGTTTATGGAGGGGCGTTGCCGTGACAACAACCCCCACCTTTAATCGTATCAGTGACGGAGCTGCAGGTTAACTAGGTGGGTGACGTGCAAGCCAAGGGAGATGGGGGAGACCAGGCGCCGCATAAAAAAGCTGGTTGAATTAATTCAAGACTGTCTTGTATCTTGGGCAAAGTTTCTTTCTGTATAGTCGGTGGTAATAGCCGTAAAATTGGGTATGGCAGTGCTGCTAAATGAAGCCAGTTGGTGGCTTACTAGCCTGCTTCAAGTATGGAGGCCACGAGTTTCTATTTAAGCCCCCGGCTCTTCCGCAATTTTTTACAGTTGCATACTGCTATAGCCCCCTATGTGGACTTTCCCTGTTCAACATACATTACTTACGACCCGCTGTGTAAAAGCGAACGGTACCATCGGCTTTCCTTGGCAAGTGGCATTTGTCAGGGTTTCCAAATGATCTTCCTGTGCATGTTATGAAGGTGACGGCCGACGGATAGACCAATGCGGGGGGAAAGAGCTAACGTTTAGCTGATATTTGCGGCACGGTGTTGAGGGCGGGCGTGCTGGTTGAGGTCTGGGCTGCGGGAAGTCCCGCCCCGCCGGTTGCTGCATCGTTGTTATGAGCGGCCACGATGTAGTATACTAGTATACACGATGTTGGAGACGGCATGTGGGGAAATGAACGAGTGTATTTTGACGACAAGTGTCAGGAGCTGCAGGGTCAGGTACAGGAACCAAGTATGGGTTATCCTGGTAGCATGTTCACAATGAAAGGCAGGAAGAGAAAAAAAAAGTATAGTAATCTCTTGGCCATTTTCTTACACCGGTGCTGGTTGTGGATAACCAGCCACGCTGAATGGTGCTGGCCGGCCCGGAACCCGGACCCCTCCGGAGGTGGGCAGACCGGCATTGCGGTCTTTGGCATCCCGTCAAGCTCTCTACCCGCGATACCACTTCAAAGAGTAGAACCAGGAAAAGAAAAGAGGCAGAATCAGCGGAAACATCCCACAAGTGAAAGCATCAGCAGGGCTGCAGCGACGCACGGTATAGCAGAGTAGACGGAGGTGGAAAAAAAAAGAAGGATGGATAGGGGGGGGATAAATGGTCCAAGAGGCTCGGATAACGGAACGGCTTTTGGCTGACTATTAATCCGTAGTTAGGACCAAAATCGATTTGTCCTATGCCACTTAATTACCGTAGCATCTCCCGAGACCCCGCCAAAAGATCAGAGCGGCCACCCCCACTAAATAGTTTCGGGGGTGCTGTCGGCATTGGAGGGGTACATTTCCGTACGTTGCCAAAAGAAAGCGACAACGCCCACCATGAAATATACATTTTCCTGTAAGCAGGTATATCCAATTGGGTGGAAATTTCTATTCCACAGTTGACATTCTCAACTTTGGCGCTCTCTCTCGAGTCTTGTTGCGGCGACGAAGCTTGCCAACTACCACCACCATCAACCACCATCAACCACCATCATACCTACCCATCTCCCCTCGTCATGCCGATTCACCACCTCATGGTCGGCACGTGGACGCCGCCCGGCGCCATATTTACCTTTGCCTTTGATGACGAGGCCCTCAGCCTCAAACTCGTCAAGCGCACCGCTATTCCTGAAGACGAGCCCATTTCCTGGATGACCTTTAACGTACCCGCGCTCCCCAACCCCTCCTTCCCTCTAACAGCGTACTTGATCGCCGTCCACTGCTAACTCAAATGCGCCGCAAGCACAACAAAACCGCCATCTACGGCGCCGCCATGAAGAAGTGGTCTTCCTTTGCCGTCGAGTCTCCCACCGCCATTACGCACCAAGTCTCGCACTCCATGCTCCACGACCGTAAGCCCACTGCTCACCTCCCACCGCATCTTTCTTCCTCGCCTCGCCCTTGCCTCCTTTACTTACAATCCTTTTCCCAGCCGAAGCCTCCTCCCCCGATACCAACACCCGCGCCATTTTCCTCCTCGCCGCGCGCCTCCCCCCGTACGGCGTCTACTGCAACCCTTTTTATTCCCACGCCGGCCACGGCACCGTCTTCTCCGCCGACCCCTCCACCGGGGCCCTCCTCTCTCCCAACGCGCAGCACTTTCCCTACCAGCCCTCCTCCGGCATCCACGGCACCGCCCTCTCCCCCGACGACGCCGAGCGCCACCTCTACTCCGCCGACCTCGCCGCCAACAAGCTCTGGGTTCACCGCCGCCCTGACACGTCCTCGCCGCACGTCGAGCTCGTCGGCAGCGTCGACGCGCCCGATCCGCGGGACCACCCGCGCTGGGTCGCCGTACACCCGTCCGGCTCACACCTCTACCTGCTCATGGAGAAGGGCAACCGCATCTGCGAGTACGCCATTGACAAAACGGGCTCGCACATGCCGACGTACACGGGCCGCCATTTTCCGCTCATCCCGCCGGGCATACCCGACCGTTGGACCATGTACCGCGCCGACGTGTGCACCGTGTCGCACTCGGGCAAGTATCTGTTTGCGAGTTCCAGGTCGAACAGCGTCGAGTTGACGGGGTATGTGGCGGCTTTTAAGCTGAGCGAGGAGGATGGGCGGATTGAGCGCCAGATTCTGCTCAACCCGACGCCGACGAGCGGCGGACACAGCAACGCGGTCGCGCCGGCGGACTGGACCGATGAGTGGCTCGGGCTGACGGACGACGAGCAGGGGTGGTTGGAGATTTATCGCTGGCAGGACGAGTTTCTGGCGCGGGTGGCGAGGGTGCGGGTGCCAGAGCCTGGGTTTGGCATGAATGCGATCTGGTATGATTGATTATGTCTCAGTTGTGCGTTGACGGAAAAGGGGGTTGTATAAGATACTAGATTAGTTATGCCATTGGAAAAGACTCGATTAAGCTATATAAATGACGAGCATGAACAACGCCGTTTGCGACAAACCAGCCTCGAAGAGGTTCGAATAGACATTCTGCGGTGTAACACCAGCTGCACAACTTGTACGACAAGTAACAGCCGAAAGCTCTTGTCAACTGCAAATGAATAACAATCAATCAACTCAGGAAGAGTGTCAAAAGTCCACCGGTACCTGAATAGTCAACATCAGCATTCCCTCATCACTTCTTCTTCCCCTTTTTGCTCTTTGTATTTTTCGAGTTGCCATTCGCTCCGTACGGCTTTATCGTCTCGGCGGCGCCATTGGGGTCTGCATTCAATAGTGGCGTTGTCTCGTCGTCGGGACGCTCTTGCTGCTCTTGTTCGGGTAAGGCCGGGGCCGGCGGCACCTCCGAGTGCTCCGGCTCCGTGTGAAGCGCCGACGCGATGCTTTGGACCGAGGGGGAGACGTCGCCGTTGGTGGGCAGGACGCCGGCGTCGGCCTTGAGGGTCGTGACGCGCTGCGGGTTGAGGCCCTGCTTGATTTTGAAGACGTTGCGGGTGTTACTGCGCGGGTGGGCGGCGCGGTTGGCGGGGCCGAGGCGAAGCTGCGACGACTTCATCTCCTTGAGAGACGTCTTGACAGAAATGGGCGCATCGAAGCGGCCGTCGGGGCCGGCGGAGCCGCGACGCTTCAGCAGCACGGACACTTTGGGATTGTAGCGCCCGTCACCGCCGTCGCTGATGGCGCCGAGCGAGCCGACTTTGAGGGCGGAACCATCGCCCGACTCTTCGGAGCCGACAAGTGTGGTGTTGTCCGACGTCTTCTTGGCCGCGATGGCGGTGCCTGCGTAGCCGGCGGCGGCGGCGACATCGACGTGGCCGCAGCGAGCGCGGGGAGCGGGGGTGAGGCGTCGGATGGCCTTGTGGACGTCGATGTATACGTCGGATTCGTCGACAATTTCCCTAAAGTTGTCAGTTTCTGAGTAAACTCGAGTTGCTTGTCAGGGTCGCCTACTCTCCAATCAACTCTTCAATGACGTCTTCCAGCGTGACGACACCAATGGCACCATGGTCAGAACCGGGGTCGTCGGAGACGAGGACAAGATGCGATTTGCCCTCTTGGAAAAAGTTGATAATGTCGAGACAGCTTGTTTCCGGGCGTGTTTCGACAATGGCACCGAGGGGCACCTCGCGAACCGGTATTCTGTCCTCGGGATCGTAGGTAATGAGAGTCTTGACGAGAAGCATGCCAACAAAGTCTGTTGGTTGGCCGGAGCGGTAAATGGGGATGCGCGAGTAGCCAGAGGACAAAATGTTATCCATAGTCTTTTCGTCCAGAATGTGATCCTCGGACAGGGTGAAGACATCCTCCATCGGGGTCATGACCTCGGAGACGGGCTTGTCCTTGAGGTCGAGGACAGCGGTGATGATGGTGACCTCGTCCTGGTTCAAACGCTCCGAGAGGTCGCCGAGAGACTTGTGCAGAGTGACGAGGGTCTTGAGGCCGCTCTTTTTGTAGACGGTGCCGTGGTCTTCGCCGAGAATCCAGTCGAGCAGCTTTGCCGTGGGCCAAGCGATGGGGCTGAGAAAGTACATAAGGGCAATGACGGGTTTCGACATGTATCCGCCGATGGGCAGGCCGTGTCGAACGCAGATGGATTGGGGAACAATTTCGCCAAAGATGACTGGCGCGCGCACGAGTTAGTTAGCTCACAGTTTTGACTAGCTCACGGTTTTGACACGTGGGAGGGAGACGCTACCGATGAGAATGGTACTGCCAACAACGGCGGCAACACCACCGCCGAGGGTGCGATCGAGGACGACGGGAAGCGACTCGTTGACAATGACGTTGGCGAGGAGGAGGGTGACGAGGACCCAATGCTTGCCTTTGTTGAGGAGGTCGAGGACACGCCTGGCATTCTTATGTTGTGGTTCTTGGGGGTCACCCGAGACGACCTGGAGATAGATGCTGTCCTGGCCCATCAATCTGCCGAGTGTGATTAGTTGGTACTGGTTCGAACTGGGGAGTCAAGCCGAGACTCGGGATACGAGCTTACGCAATGGTCAGACCAGCAAAGGCACCACCGAGAAGGACCAGGACCATGGAGGCTACGCAGAGGGCCCAGAGCGGCGTGCCGGGATGCTCGTCGTCGCCATCGTGATGTTGCCGCTGTTGTAGAGGCGCGGCGGCCACGGACGAGAGGCCCAGACCGATAACCCGCGCCATGCCGAGGACGGCAGGCCGCAGACTGGCTATGCCACCAGCCGAGGCAGCATTGCGCATATTGGAGAATATCGTCGAGATTGAAGCGACGTGGAGGACAAGAGAAAATCGGTGGTGGTGGAGGTGCAGCGGTCTCTTCTCTTCTCAAGGTTGGGTGGTTGTGCGAGGACGTCAAGAACAAAATGAGGTTTGATTCTTAGCCCTGTGCTCGAGGGGTTAGCTACCTTGTTGGTGTTTATTTGTTGGCGGCAGTGCTACGTTGACAAGGGTGACCAAGGAAGACGCCGAAATGACGAGCCTCAGCATCGGGGTTGTACCTACGGAGGTAAAGCGCGAACGCCGAGTTGGTGATGAACACGCGACGATATCAAGTATTTATGTAGCGAAGAGGAAAAAAAGACGAGACGTAAACGTGGCGATGGGGATTTTTCTCTTGGCTCGTCAACAAGTGGCCAGTGGAAGCAGACTGGGTGACATTTTGGGGTGGCGGGCCGCCGTCTTGGAAAAAAGAATGGGCCGCAAGCGTACAGGTGAAGCTCTATTGGGTTCGATGGCTAGCCACCGGCGCCAAGTAACAGGCAGATCAAGAGTCGAATGGAAAAAAAAAATGGCAAAAATAGCTAGCGTAAACTTACATGATTACCGAGAGAGCCGAAGTCCAGAAAATTGTCATTATGGCCTGCCGCAACGCCATATGGATGACAGTCATTAGGTAAATACTTTATTTGCTTAGGTACGGATTACTGGGTATTGAGTTAGCTCACGTTAGTTAGTTGGTGAGTCAAGTTGGCCGATTGCCGGATTATTTCTAGCGCCAGAAAATCCCACTAGTTAGTTTAAAAGGCGCTGGAAGATGCGCGTTTTCGGTGTTCTTTTGCCAGGCTTACTTACCCAGTGCTCTGCAAGTTTTCCCTTCTCTTGTAAGGATAAATATGCAATGCAATGCATGGCTCGAGTCTCAATGTTGAATAGGTACTAGTAGGTGTGGGAAAAGCAGGCTAGCAGCAAGACGATTCTGATATGCAAGCAAAGAGCCACTCGGGTCCGGCTGTGCTGTTCCGCTGTAATCTGTTAGCCACCTGGCGGGTCCCGAGGTGCCACTGCAGACGCTGTAAAACTAAAAAACCACGATTACCTTGCTTGCTTTTCATTTCTGCCTGCAGAGCGGCTGTTCATTCCATTTTCAAGACTACAGTGTCAAGGCAGCTTCAAGTCCAAGCTACAATATGCGATGCAATAATTATGTGACCAGAATGCTCGACATTGTGGCGGATCGCTCCTCATTGCTCTTCCTTCATCACACTGACTAACCAGCCAGCCATCAGCTCCCTCGGTACCAGCCGCTACCATTGGTACAAGGGTGCTGTACCTACTCACAAGTACTTGCACCGCTCAAGAGGCGCCTGCAGTGTCACGCACCACGGCATCATCACTGCATCGCTGCATCTCAGCCCAGGACCTCATCCTAATTCACGGCTAATGCTTCTCCCGCATCGACTGTCAGCCAGCAATCCAAACAACGGGCCATGGACAGAATTACCCAGCGCTAGCTATTTCGCTAGCTCCTCTCCCCCACATACAATCTCGCCGTCCTGCAGCTTACCCTGACGATCCATGTTGCGCCCAAGCACTTCGACCCGCTGGTGCTCTGTACACTGCGCAAAAATCATATTTAGAAGAGACCGTGAACAAAGTCGTACGGCTACGTGGGGTAACTATACTGTTGAATTTGTGGACGAGAAGCCTTTCTATAAATACCGGCAACGAGACATTCACCGCGCAATAACCACCTTGCGGGATAACTACATCTACGCATTGGAGGTGACTTGGGCCATTAATAAACTCTGGTTGCAGTGTAGAAGAGTGGTTCCCGGTTTCTGCTGCTTAGTTTACGGCTTGCTCAACCAGACTGCTGCGCATTCATGTTCAGATTCACGGTGGCACTAGTTATCATGTGGAAAAAAAAAGAAGAGGGATGATATATTTTTGTCTGTAAGCTTTCTTAAAGCTCTGCGACTTCAGCCTGTAGATGCATCCTCAAACAACACCGAAACAGTAGCTAGTTTGTCTTTGAGTCCACCATCACTCGGACGCTGCCTTTCGAGTCCCTCGGGGTAGGCGGAATTTTTCCAGTCTTGACGTTGCCATGGCCATTTGAGGTGCCGGTGATAGATTGTGGCTTATTCTGGACTGCGGCGGGGATCGGGGAAGTTCGAGTATCGAGTGTGGGAAGGGGACTAGCCGCGACGAACCCAACAAAAACAGCAATAATGGTAGCTGAGAACTTCATTTTGGAGTATTGCTTGACTTGAAGTAGGAGGAATAAAATGCTTTGATGATTACAAGTAATGAGAACCCGGGGGTAAAGGCGACCCTATTTATATACTCGATGACAATGGAAGTGCAGGGGCTACATTTCTGAATCGATCATTACCAAGTTTGGTAAATAACACTACCATCGGTGATTTATTTGTCTCATGTTGCTAAAGATGTTTTATGTAGATGATCGCTACTAGTAAACACCCTAACTATATCTATGCGCATTGTTAAGCTCGAGTCATTGCGCGTATCTGTATCAAACATTGCTCAGGTTAAATCCTGGTCCTTGCTCCACAGGCGTTATAAATTGCGTCAGAAATAAAGACAACACATCTTTATGCATTGAGTAATCCATCAATATGTTTTCTATGGCATGCTCCGTGCACATGTTGATCGTGTCGAATGCTCTGATGGGTGTCACGATCGCATTTACTTGTTACGTGCTCTAACATGTCGCCCACTGGTCCCGAAACGAGGCGCTCGCACCAACTCCCAAGCAAGAGGGTTGCGATACTGGTATATGTAGAGCCATATAAACTAGCCTCATTAACGTCTGTAACCTGCAACATCGGACGAGAGAGCTACATGCTCGATCGATACAATGCCGTAGGAACCTCATTAAAAGCTCTGTTGTCGAATAATGCTAGACTGGCAAGGTTATTAGCTCGTCAACTTGTACAATGCTTTTAAAACTTGGCAGAATTTCTCCGATGGACTAGTTATGCCACTCGATAACTAAGGCCTAGCAGCTACAGTGGAAGCAATCGACTTACAATTAACCATAACGCAAAGGAAAAGTAGTGAATTGAATACCACCCGTAGCGGTGAGGTAGACTCGATAAGGCTAACTACCATGAAAATCTGGAGACTGCCCTCCTTTGATGAACGGCGCTTTCAGTGTCAAAATTGGTAGTAGCACAACTTCGCTCAAAACAGACGACCCGATGTCGCTCCTTGCGTGCTTGCATGCGCACCTCTTTTTGTCCAGTGGTTTCTAGTTGGATGCTACACCGAGCAAGATCTTCAGTTTAACTAGCGTATGGTGGCCCGCAATACAAGGCTCTCTGATTTTCCAAGTAAACAGGATATTTAGCGTGAGGCAAGCATAGTGAAACCTGGTGCGTTGCCTGAAATCCGGGTTGTGGCCTTGCAAACGTCACCTGCCAAGGCGCATGACATCTCTTTTGACGCCCACAGTGCACACGAGTGCGGTTTGCCCAAGGTGCCGAGCTCTAAACTCTTCGATGCCATATTCCCCTCGACACGCCCTCCGCTTATTAAGTTGACGCCTCGCGGGCCGAATTGCGCCTCGTCTCCGCTTAAAACTCGCGGCGGAATAACAACGCACGTGGCCACCAGTCGATCATATCTTTCTGAGTCTAGCCGGCTGCCGAATACAGTTTATTATTTTTCAAGCTACCGCCGTGCAGCCAAGGAAATCGAGGTCACTCGCCACTCGTTAGTATTTCTCATGCCGTCTTCCAGACTTGTTCGTACCCAACACGTAGAGAAGATGGAAAAAAAAAAAAAAAAAAAAAAAAAAAATTAAGAAAAAAAAAAAAAAAAAAAAAAAAAAAAAAAGTAAGAAAGAATCGAAGAAAGAACCGAAGAAAGAGGACAAGGGCAAAAGGTCTGCAGGCAGGCCAGTCTCATCGACACTGCAGTGGCTTCTCGACCGCTGCCGCGCGCCAAGTTTCCACAGTCATCCATCTTCATCACTCACAGCATTTCAATGTCAAATTACACCAACATCACATTGATTGATAGCACAAAGATAAACAGAAACAAATATTTGAACAACAACCGGAAAAGCTCTTAATTCTAAAGAATACGCAAGAATGACTGCTGCAGCCCCAATTCGCTATGGTGGCGATGGCACAAACCTTTCCCCTTGTTCGCCCGCCTTGCATTTCTTCTGCAATTTCTTCGGCTTCACCGGCTCAGACTTGTATTGATCATAATTTATATTCGATTGCTCAACTTCTTTCCGTACATATTCCAGCAGCGCGTCCCGCTGATCTCGACACAGGGCTTCTTCTCTCCCCAACTCACGACGATGTTCGACGATAAACTTCAGGCAATCTTGGAGTATGGCGGCAGCCTTGAACAATAGCAAGATTTTGAACTCTTGTCCATTGGGGTAAGGCATTGCCCTATCCTTGAGCGTCTTTGCTTCGCTCTTCATAAGTCTTAATGTCTCAGCAAGGCTTTCTGGGCTGTTGAGGGGCGTGGAGGGAGCCATCTTGATGAATGGATGACTGATTTCTGGGACTATGAGTCTCCTTCTGGAGCGACAGGCCTCTTTAAATACTTTTGGTTCTCGATGAACATAGGTGATACAGAGTTCTTTCATGGGAACTCTGTGCGCTTCTGGTGATTCCGTTGACGGGAAGCGGATTAAGCTACTGTTGACTCGTTGCGAGCCGTGTATTACCAATACCGGCGACTCATTACGAGTACCGGCGGTTATTACGATGCGAAACTCAATGAAAAGCTCATGCAGAGTAAGAAATGACATACGAGCGAATCAATAGAGCTCATGAAGGGACCCTAGTCTGTTCAAGGACCTCATCAATCTGCAAGGTGAAACCATCGACTCTATGCGAACTAACATACTCAAAGACCACCCAAAATGAATGCCTATTCCTTAGATGCCCATTCCTTAGATGCCCACAACATCCTTCACTAATACTTCGCCGGCTTCCTCGCGCTCTTTGATCTTCTTCTCGACCTCTTCAGCCCTGGCCGTATCCGCCTCAGCTTTACGCTTTCTATTTTGCAGAGTGTACACATGAGCCCGCAAGCGCCGAAACTGTGCCTCCCTCGGCCAGTCACGCTGACGCAGTGGAATGATATTTAGGGCGCAATCGGCTGCATTCTCCGCACCTCTGAGCATTCTCGGTTTGTCGCTGTTTGGCCTGCTCCAGTCCGCCATGTGGCGATCATAGTCGCCCTTCAAGGTAGACATTGTTTCTTCGATTGTTATTATGTTCTTCGGCCCAATCAAACGCGACATTTTGACAGCTTGGTGTTTTGATATTTCGATGAGTAGACTTTTTTTTTTTGGGTGACGAACTGTCTGAATGATGTGGTGATGGGCGTCAACACTTGAAAGAAGGGCTTCTTTATATAAATTTCCCAGTATGAAGCCGCGAACAGGTACATTTGCACATCACACAATACTACCCGTGTCTCTGTATGCAAAAGCTGAGCATGGCTCTCAAATTCCTCATATTCGAAGCCTTTGCGGCGCCACAGCCAACGGCTCGGAACGGTTGCGAGTTGATCACAGTACTTTTGCGAAGAAACTCAAGAGCCAGCACCAGTCACAAAGTCTCCCGCTTTTTGTATTTCCCGTGTCGCTCTGCGAGCCGTGTCTTATGGAGGAGACCTCAAACTCTCGGCGGAATAACAGCATGGCACCAACCCATTGGACCCGTCTAAATAGATCTTACAAGCTACAAAGGAAACACGGCCACGTGAGAACATACAGTTGTGTGAAGAAACTTGCTAGATGTAGCGTTGCGCAACGCAGTACAGCCTGTTCCGTTGGCGGCAAACGCAGCCGTCGTCGCAGCTTCGTGCGCAGTTCTCCTGAAGAGCGACACAAAATTACGATATACAAAGGAGAGAACCCGTGTGAGGAAAACGGCTTACATGACAAAGACAGCCACGTATAGGTTAGAAGATTGTACAGTAATACCAAGTGACACAAGCCCACGCAGCCAAAGGTACACACCCACCTTTATAATTTGAGCACATGAAAAGTTTCGGGACTACAGCTTGTAACCCTCCCGGGTCTTTTGGGGCGCCTAGAGCATAATGACTATCCGGTGGCTAAAGCAGAGCAGCTGCACCTAGGGGTGATAATGTAATTTCGGGATACTCCAACCACTCTTATAGTTTAGTTCCACGAAGCTCGACGAAAAGGGCGCACATAGCTTAGTTAACAACCCGCCCCATGTAACAATGTTGGCCTACTGCATACTCGCGGTAGGTTGTCGAGATTCTGTAAAATCTTTGATCTAGTACTTGCAAACTGGCTACAGATCCACATGATCGAGTGCGTCCTAATAAAGTGAGATCTGGAATCCGACAGCGGCCTCGACTACAGCGTCATAGCTCTATAACAAGCGCTCGATGGAGATCTCTCTATCTCATCTCAGCCCTTCTTCCACTTCTTCCTAGTTTTGAATAGACAATACGTCGGAATAAGGCATCTGTACGGATGGAGGGGTAACGACCTCAATTCCTACCCTTAACTAACTATAGAGGAAGGAAGCTATCCAAGGCCTGCTAGGCTATTGAACTTTTATAAAGAGGCGAGTAAATCCTAGTAATTCCAACACAATACGAAGGTATCTACTTGCTGAACAGCTCTAGCAAGCCCCTTACAATCATTTCTAGTATCTTGAGAACGCAAAAACTCGGAGCTCAAACCGGAAGCGCTTCTCCAAGAAAGTCCTGAAGGGCTGAGTTCGTAGGAAAAAAAAAAACGATTGTCAAGCAGAAAAAGGCGCGCTTCTCAGACAGACACAATACTAGATAGAAGCGCCGGGCGTGGCCGTCTGCTGGATCGTGGTCGAGGCTGACGGCGCTGGAACATCCTTGGCTCGAAACATGGCCCAGAACTGACGCGCGCGTATGTATTGACCAGGCGTAAACTCGGTCAAGCAGGAGCTAAATCCAAACGTTAGTCCTAGGGAAGAGAAAAATGGTCGATGTGAATGGGTAACCTACTCCGGGCTATAGTTCATATAATTGTTGATGGGGTCGAGGCCGGGCTTGTGAGGACAGGAATCGCGAGGATTGCAAGATCCGCTGGCCAATTTCTCCGGAGGCGTATCATCAACCGAGTCGCCGAACCCATCATCGCAGCCACCCTGGAAGGTATGGACAAGACCAAACCAGTGACCGCATTCGTGAACTGCAGTCTTTCCGAGATTGTATCTTGGCTCGCTGCCGCCAGGGAGAGTATCGATATCAACCAGTGAGTAATCTGATGGTGATCCCGCAGAGAACGGAGAGCTGGAAACGCCGAGGGACGCGCTTCCGGTTTTTCCTTTGACAGTATCGAGAAGATATAGATTCCAAGTGCTCTTATCGCCCTTGTAAAGCGAGTCCGTCATCTTATCAACATCATCACCGGCTGCCCATACAGAGTTGACTGTGCGATCCGTGCCTTTCCGGGTCACGGTAAAGTTGCCTTGAAAGGCGTCATTGAGTACATCAATTTGTTTCTGAATAATGGAGTCCTGCCAGCATATTAGAAATAGCTCTCGTTGATCTATTGCATGACTTACGCTGGCACGATCTTGGCCCTCTTGGGTCCCTGTGACAACGTGAACGTAGACCTCAAAGTTTATCGGTGTGTTGACGGTGTCACCGAGATCGGGCAAGCCATTGCCGCTGGCACGGCGAACCTGACCAGAGGCCAGACCAGCATCGTGAAGCTTCCTATGAAGAGCGAGAAGTTCTTCCGGTGGGTTATCCATTTCCTCGGGTTCACGCGGTGTCACCCCATCTTGACCAGCAGGTCGAAGAGCCGCCACGAGAGCTCCTCTTGCCAAAAGGCTGAGGAAGCAGCTGAAAATGGTAGAACGCATAGCGAGATGATGAAGAGACTGAGTCGATTTATAAAGAGAAGAAGTTGAGACAACTAGTATGCTGTCTAATGTGTCTGATTCTTTGTCCGCAGGGTGCGGTTGGACTTTATATCTTGTTTTTCTTCCTTCACCAAATAAAGGGATTATATTCAAGACACATACTACGTCGGCATACTTGGAGTTGATCGAATCAAAATTGGTAAATCTCGTATAAGTCGACTATGCAAGTCCCTTTGTTAGCTGACTAGTGGGAGAGGCCAATACCCGCGTCTGACCCCCTCTGGGGCACTATGGGACCAACAACTCTCTCTGATACAGAGTGGACCAGAAGCAGTTTTATCATCGGCCTCTCCCACTAGTTAACCAAGGCAGCCAAGAGAGCACCTTAGGTAGATGGCTTTGAATACGATGCCTACCTCAAACGGCAGTGTTCTAGAACAAGCCAAAGGTCCTAGTCTGGCGGTTACACCCCCTCGCGCCCAAGATATAAAAACAGCATTGAAGGACGCGCATCACAAAAAACCGCTTACGTCGCTAGCAAGCAGCCGCGCTGTTATAAAGCTGCTGCAGGTTTCTGTACTTGACATGACAGCATGCGTACAGAGGGTTGCAGGCCGAATTTCTGCATCCTTGCAAAGCCATGATTGACGGCTAGCTGAAGCAGACCTGGGAGCGATTATGGTTTGCGACGATTGTGAGAGCCTTATGCTTGATTGGTAGCGCAAGACGGCGCCTGATGCTTCTGCAAGGCACGGGCCGACGATCAAGGAGCGAGAGGAACGAGGTATCACAAAAGTCCTGCTTTCTTGACCGGCCACAATCCAGGCGAGAGGGAGTGGTACTAGATGAGGGATTATATTGATGTATATCACGGGCATGAGAATAGAACCTCCCTATAACCGGCTTGGAGTGTTACACAATGGCCCCAGGGCGGCTGTGAATCGGCGTCATTACTGTGATTCATTCTTCTATCAAGTGAAGGAGGGTGAAATGCTAATTAACCCTGAAAGATGGCCACAGCAGTATTGTAACCCGCTTCTCCGAGTCAATGCCGCCAAGAGACCCCTGGTACCCTGGCAAAGCCTGGGTACCTTGTTTTGTGTACGATCTCAGGATTCGAAGAAGTAACGTATTGTACTTGATGCATTACTCCGCAATATGCTAGGGACCTTGCTGATGATTGACGTGATGTGGTGGGGCAAAGTACTGCTATCGTGAAAGAGGCGCGCAATACGATCGACAAAGATACTCGTGCGCTATTCAAGGGCTCGGCAAGTGGGCGACAAAACACGTGGTCGCTTCTCCCACAGCACACTCTACTAGTCATCGAAAGGCGGTAATGATTCCGGTACCCGCATGTTTGGATCCTCGACAGCCTCTCTCAGCTGAATAACGACCAACAGGACGGGGCACAAGACGTTTCGGCCAGTCAGACTGCGCAGAGACCGCGCAGAGACCGCGCAGACCGCGCAGAGACCGCGCAAGGACCGCGCGGAATATACGCCCTGTCAGAACACCGCGCTCAAAGTTCAGTCACGCATGACTTTTTGCTATAAGAATGCGAAAAATTACAGCATTGTATTATCGAGACGAAAAGACTCTTTGCTACACGTACTGCCTGCCCCTGCCCAGTGTTCATTGCTCTGGATCAGATTGGCCTGAAATCCAAGCAATTGAAGCCATCAACTGAACCAAAAATCGCATCGCTAAAATTGAATTCTTGCGAGTTGTTAGTTAAAATTATACTGTCTACAATTCTGCCACGAAGGTCGTGGCAGATTTATTTACCTGAAAATCGCGAGATGGCTGTAGATGGCAGAAACGAATGTGCTGGGCTATTCTGCGTATCGTAGTCCGATCGTAGCTGTGAATCTGCGCTCATGGGCCCTAAAAAGTGGTATAAGGCTGTGACAGCTCTCTTGGCCTCTTTTGAATCTGCGCAGTGGCGAGTCCCAATCTCTTGTGCCTGCTGTAGAGGCCTTTTGATGTTGTCAGGATCCGCAGGCTCATCTGTGACATGCGCGGTACTGTCACCCGAACCGTCCCTCTGCGGCTTATTGCAGGTCTTTGGGTAGAAGCAAAGGACGCTTGTAGCTAGAAGAAAGTCATTGTTGAATGCGGATGATACTCTCCGGCGACTTTGATACCATAGGCCATCTGTCTAAGTTTCTTGGTCAACTAGCCGCCGCAGCTCCAATATCTTCATCGCTGCCGTTGAACATGCCGACTTTGAGTGTCTAGATTGCTGCTGTGGCCGAACAGGACCTAGATCCTTCTTGTGCAGGACGATTCGCAGCTGTTGGCAAATGACTTGCAGCCGAATTCGCTGAATCATGATCTGAGAGGAAACATTAAGTCGAGGTTCGGTGGCCACATCGGCAACCTTTGCCCCGACATCAAGCAGACGCAGCTTAGCCAGAACATATAAAGTCGGGGCGACGTCAGTCTCGGGTCTCGATGCCGGCAGTTCCGACGTGCCGAGATCAAAATCCACGTCGTACAGATTGCTCGGCTTTTCCGTGTCTGCGTGTTGCTCCTCCCTAACGAGTCTCGACAGGCGAAGCTGCGTTGACACACTAAAGTCAAGCTGCAGAATCATGGCCCAGACTCGTCGGCGCATTCCACCCACAAAAGGCGAGATGGATGGAGAGTGCTTCGCATCTCGATGATAGCCCATATGTATCGCGATTTGTACAATGTTGCCCACCAAGACCCATATTCCAATTTTCATGTCCTTGAGATGAAAGCATTCCACCAGGAAGTAAAGAATCAACGTTTCTAAAACATGAGAGCCGCCTTCTGTCCATTGGCAAAGAGTAAGACACTTGATGGACTGGAACTTGTAGAGATCAATCAGGCGATTCTTGTCTCCGAGCTGTGAACTTTTGCCTTGGTGGCCAAGCTGCGTTGGGCATGTTTGCTGGAGATGCGTCAACAGGCAGATGATGCTGAACAAGAGGCCTATCCACGCGACCGACGCATTTTCCGGGGCGCGCCAAAACTCTTCCTACTAGTAATAGGATTAGTCGGCGCGCTCTTCTTCATGTCGATGCGTGAGAGCACAGCAGCAGTGCCTAAACACAGCGTTAGTAGTTACCCACCTCGGCGAGGAATTGCCCACTGTGGACAACGCCTGTGACATGTTGTTTAGCAAGGGGGCAAATGAATTCAAAGGTTTTACACGTTGCTTACATGGGACGATATCAAGGTCCTCGAATTAACGAGATAGAAGCCGGTCAACAGTAGGACGAGGATTTCTTTGGTTCCTTTTGTTTTTTCACCGATGAGCCGAATATAGATGGATATCATTGCCTCGGCTCGCCATATTATTACTATCGTGCAATTGAGATCAAAATGTCTGTCGCAGAGCCAATCGCTGTCATCGGAATCGCCTTCCGCTTTCCGGTAAGCTCCAACACCGTGGAGCGATCAACGGTCGGGCATCGTAGGTCATGTGCTGTTAGGATCTCATGAGGCTGATTATAAACCACCATCCTCTGAAATCTTGAAAAGAAGCGATTCAATTGAAATATTGGTCAATTGCGAATTGTGGTCTTGTGTGTTGTGGCGTCTCAGACTTGCAGACGGACGAGGTCAGTCTTCTCAATTGAGTAGCTTGAAACGGCACAGAAAGAACAGCAAAATTGCAAAATAGAGAAAAAAGAAACCAAGGGAATTCGAAGAAATGACAGTTAGGAGGAATCTGATGGATATGTATATAAAAAAAGCATAATTGTTTACATGTGGCCACAGCTTGCCTCCGTCACACCACACTGAACCCAATCCGGACGTCGCAGCCAAGTTGATCCCGTGCCCGCTGACCAGCCTCACCCACACTCCAAATCTACCCCAAACCACACACCCACGAGAGCTCCTCAGCGTCACTCCTCCAAGCTCCCTGTTCCACGCCCGCACACTGCACAGCCATTTCTCACATTGACCGCGCTTCCAAGACTAACCACCAAGCTCGCACCGAGTCATTTCCACCCGCCATCAGCTCCAACACACACCAAACATACCCAAACCAGGCGAACCCCCCCTCCCAGATCTCGACATAAACTCTCTCCCCGACCTACCACCATGGCCGCCCTCCCGCAGGCCACGCCTCTGTTGCTCACCAAGCGCCTCAACGCCTTTCTCCGCGCCCACACGTCACCCTCGCTCCCCGCGCTGCTCCTCACCACGCACCACGGCAAGCTCCTCGCGCACGCCTCGTCCCTGCACCAGCCCGTCGCCGTCCTGCGCATGCACGCCACCGTCGCCGCCTCGCTCCTCGCCATCCACACCACATCGTCCTCCTCCACCGTTCCGCCGTTGCCGACGGGGGCCTCGCCCTCTTCTTCTTCCACTAGCAGCGTGATTGACGACGACGACGACGAAGACGACGACGAGACGGCGCACGGCTCAGACGACGACAACAACGACGGGCAACGACCGCACCCAACCGCCGCTGCCGCCGCCGCCGCCGCCGCCGCACCCGTCAGACCCGTCACCATAACTGTGCAGCTCAGCGGCGGCACCGTCATCATTCGCCGTCTTAAATGCGGGCTACTGCTCGTCTGCGTCGGGCCGTCGTCTTCGCAGGACGCTACTACCACCACCACCACCACCACTACTACTACTACTTCTTCTTCTTCCCCGACTCTTGCTGCTGCTGCTGCTGCTGCTGCCACGCCAACGTCGACGAATGCTTCCGTGGCGGCGGTCACACAGGCGCTGGAAAGCGCGGACCTGCTGAGCGCAACGACGACGACAGCGACGACAGCGACGACAGCCGGCGAGACGGAGAGCTTAACAAGTCCGGGCGAGCAGCAGACGACAGCGACGACGACAGCGGGCAGTGAGGGTGGCGCGGCGGCAACGGGCGCGGCGGCGGCGGCTACGTCGGTCGTGGCGCTGCGCAGACGGGCGGCAGAGCTGGCGCGCTGGCTGGACGAGAAGCTCGGCGCGCTGACGGTGCCCGAGGACAGTACCGGAGCCGATTAAACGAGAAGCTATGTGTGCTGCACCGTCTCTTGAGGTGTTTACTGCTGCCGCAAAGGCCTTTTCTCGGAAGACTCCTTGTTCTGAATTTGTTTTCTTTGTCTGGCATATATTATGGCGTTGGTTCTTTGCAGGGACCAGAATATCTGGGTTTCGACGACTATATTTTAGTTTACACTGCATTGCTCTTTCTTTTCTACCCTTCTTAATCTTCCAGGCAAACCTTGGCGGCGAAGCAGGATTGTCTGTTGTGCCAACTGCGTGCATCTTCTTATTAGCTACCCAAAGGTATCAGATATACCCCAATTTAGCTCCTCTTTATCCAAAACAGCACGAAGCAAGTGTCAAGAATTATTTGTATTTGAAAAACTCTGAACAATAGACCATAAACGCAACCTTGACCGGATAACAAGAACGCCGTATTTGATGGTATTCCCTATTACGAAAGAATGATGAAAAGCTCCAGTAAGAAAACAGCAAACCTCGTCACTCTAGCCTTGCCTGAAAGCGCTGGGGATGGCAAACGGCGCTAAAGTAGTGACAGAAACGCCGAATCATGCAACGCAGCAACTCAATTTTGTGGCCGCTGAACCCAAACAATGCAGAAAAGAAAGGAGTTGAAAGATGCTCACTACTCAATGCTCATGCGCATGATGGCGTCGTTGGCGTCCACCATGCCCTGGAAGCCAACCCTGCCCTTGTTATTGTTCAGACGGCCGCCAGCGTTGGGCGTGCCCGACGTCGTGCCTCCCATGCTGCCCGAGTCGCTCTGCGCGCTGCTGCCGGCTCTATCGCCGCCGGTGCTGCCCGGGCGGGAGCCCCATTGGATATTGTCCCGCTGCAGGGGGCTCTGCACAATGGGCGAGTTGTGCACGCTCATGCCGGGGCTCACAGCTCGCCGCTTGAAGCTCACGGGGTCGAGGTCGTCGTCACGCCGGCGCTTATTGTTAATGCGGCGCGTAATTTCGGCAGCAGAAGGGGGTTGAGGACCGATAGCAGGGGCTTGCGACAGTTGCTGATTACCTGTTAGTGCGGCTGTGCCTAATTCCGGGCCCGGCAAAGCACGAACCTGGTAGTTTGGGAAAAGCGGGAAAGACGGCGAGTCCATGGCCGCGTCTTCACTCATGCCTGAGGATGGTTCTCGAGGTATGAATGGCTGTGGCGGCGGAGAAGCGCGCCCGCCGCCCCCAGTGCTGCTGCACTCGGAAAACGTGTCCCAGAATGACTTGGACTTGCTCTTCAGCAGTTGTTGCTTAAAAGTACTGGACAAGCCTGTCGACAAGTCTCGCATCAGATCCTCTTCGGGCTCTTCTATTGTGTCTTGGTTGACCATGTTGGGCGACGATAGCGCGCTGACAGCCTGCGACAGGTCGAATGCATTTGTCGAGGGGCGGCTATCGTGATCTACATCGCTGTCGCGGACTTGCTTGACGACTTCGGCTTCTCGCCGAAACTCTGCTTCGGCCGGGGCACCTTCTTCAAGCAAGGCGGCTCGGATCCGGGCAAATGTCTTAGTTTTCGGCTAGGCCCGGGTTAGCACTCAGATGTGTATTGAGGTCTATCCGCCTCCACATACTAAAAGATTTCCACGACGCGTGACAGCTCTTCGCGTCACGTTGGGCTGGGCATCGCCAGACGGCCCGTCCACATCGCTCCTGCCGCTATCCTCGCCATCACCGCTCGAAATGTGCAACTGGTTCGCCTGCCAGCTGATACTCTCCCGACGCGCGCGCGACGAATTACCGGGGGGTGAACGTGAGAGCGCCGAGGTATTAATGTTGAAGCCAAGGCCGAGTGGCCCGCGCACCTTCTTCTTAGGATGCTTCCTCGGCCGTTGGCGATTCTGAAAGCTGGCGAGAGGACCCAAGGCCGGCGACCCAAACGGATTGCCCCCTCCTCCGAAGCCCATCCTCGAGATCTGCGGTGTGGTGGCATACGCCTCATCCGTGTCCTCGTCCATGAGGTCATCGTCCTCGGAGGAGCTCGACGAGTCAGAGCCTACGGCCTGGGTGCTACCCAAGGAGCTGCTTATCGTCATTCGCTCCTGGTTGCCGGACGCGACGGGCCACAGAGATGTGGAGGCCTGCAGGCTATGCTCAGCACCTATGCCGTACTCTCTCCTCCTAGCAGGTATATTCATCCCACGGCCGCCAACAGTGGGCGAAGACTCGGGCGAGGATTCGGCGAGGGTGGAATGATGTAGACTCGTGGCAGCGCGAGAGAAGTCGAGGCCTCGTGATCGCCGTGGAAGGATGTTGGTCGGAGATGCATAAATGTGGGAGTGGTCGAGCTTGGGGGACAGAGGAGCCGGCTTCCCATATGCACTAGTCCCAGTGGCCGCAGGAGGAGGTGTAGAGTCACGAGAGATTCGTAGCGGCTGCTGCTGCTGCTGCTGCTGTCGTTGTTGCATGTGCAGAGACGACAAGCCACGAACATCTGACCGCTTTGGGGTGGAGGGATGGCCAGCCAGCGTGGCGGCGGCGGCTGCAGCGCCGGCGTTGGCAAGAGTGTCAATGTCGTGGTCGTCCTTGGAGGTGCGACGATTCGATGTGATGATATGCGGCGCCGGGGAGAGCTTGGGCTGTGATCCTCCGCCGTCGGAGAGGGATCTTGACTTAGTCAGGGTTGCAGGGCGGCCGAGCAGGTGCTGCTGAACCCTGGAAGGCTCAGCACCTGCTGTTGCCTCATGCGGCGCTGGGTCGGTGTCCATGGCCGGGCAGCAGTAGCCAGCCAATTAGTGGAGGCGAGCTCAGATTTTTTTGAGGGGTTTATCAGAACGCGTTGATGGAGGGCGAAAATCTGGGTGCGAATCTTGTGGTACGATACACGAGATTGTGATTGTGATCATCGGGTCAAAAGCGCGTTGCGGTTCTTTTGAGAGTAGCAGGCTTCCGGGAACGGACAATGGCCAACAGCCGTGCCCTCACTCGCAGGTCGCGGTAGGTAGTGCCATGGAGAGTACAGAGTCGCAGAACTTTGCTGTTGGTGCCGAGAGATGGCGAGGTTGAAAGGATCGAGATTGAGAGAGCTACGAGCAGAAGAAGACGGCGAGGATGTAAAAGCAACAATATGGTTCAATGGCTTTAACGCCGCTTGAGCCGCCATGGGCGCTACGACAATCATGGCACCCACTAAACTGGCCCACCAAGGTCGCTGTAGCCTGTAGGCCAAGCTGGGTGGCTTGTGGAGGGCCGCTGACAGCCACACAGCAGCCGAAATGGCTAGCTGAACAATTGCATATCGATCTCTCTTTCTAGCCATCATTTCAAACTTTACTGGCGTTTACTGGCTTTTTCTGGCCTTGATTGGCCGTCAAATGACTATTGAATGGCTTTTACTGGCTCTCGCTGCCTCTTACTGGGCTGGCCAGCATCCCACGACAAAAGGGCTCAGGGCTTTGAGATGGTGGGGCTTCAAGTTCTTTTGGTACCTTACATACACCTAGTGTTGTTACCGGCAGCTATAATTGGCACAATCGAATGTCCAACTATGAAGTCTGATAATATGAGCTCCCTTGATATTAAACAAAATTGGTCATGGTAGAACTGCGGTAGAAGCCTCTAGTCCCGCGCCTTGCCGCGCCTACCCTCAGAGCAGCAGTCGCTTGTGGAGGGGCTCCTCGAGCTATTTACACTCCCCACCCACTGTAGTAAGAGCTTCTGATGCGGGGGTTGACATCACCGGTTGCGTCGACATTACAAAGCAAGACATTACAAAGCAGCAAAGTAGCAAAGCAGCAAATTTCTTCAACTTATGAACACCTCGAGGGCCATTCAACGACTAATATTTGTTCAAAAGTCACTGCTTAGCCCTGTCAGTCCCATCTCCAAGTCACCAGTACCAGGTGCGTGTGCCTGGCTTCAGTCAAGAGCGGCCGTGTCTCACACTGACCCCATTTTCACCTTGCAGCTGCCTGTAGATTTACAACCATGGCGACCACTACCGACACCAGCAAATACAAGTTCAACCACTCCATGTAGGTCATTTTCTTGACTGTGGCTTCTCTGATAACCAACCGACTAATGCATCATCAGGATCCGGGTCAAGGACCCCAAGGAGTCGGGTAGGTCTATCCCCAAAGCTGTCGTAGCAGACACGGGCATCTGACCTTGCCAGTGAAATTTTACGAGTTCCTTGGAATGAGTGTCATCAAGAAAATCCAAGAACCCGCCGCCAAGTTTGACTTGTACTTTCTCGCGTACGACGGCGCCGAGGCCGTCTCTCATGGCAACTCGTTTGTCGACCGCGAGGGCATCATCGAGCTCACACACAATTATGGCACCGAAAACGACCCCGACTACAAGGTCGTCAACGGCAACACGGAGCCTCACCGCGGCTTTGGCCACACCTGCATCAGCGTCGATAACCTGCAGGCCGCCTGCAAGCGCATTGAGGATGCTGGGTACAAATTCCAGAAGAAGCTGACGGATGGCCGCATGAGGCACATTGCCTTTGTCCTGGACCCTGACGGCTACTGGGTCGAGATCATTGGCCAGAAGCCCATCGAGGATACTGAGAATGTCACCGAGACGGACCCCGGTACCTATCGCATGGTGAGCACCGACAAGCCTCAAATGACGCAGATTCGACTAACTTTAGGTATTTCTTCTTCATGTAGAACCACACAATGCTTCGCGTCAAGAACATTGAAAAGTCGCTCAAATTCTACCAAGACATTCTAGGCATGTCGCTGGTTCGCAAGCACGAAGCCGAAGCTGCTGGCTTCAACCTGTACTTCCTCGCCTATCCCGCGGACCAGGGTCTGCCGACGGACGGCAAGACGAGCCACCGTGAAGGTCTGCTCGAGCTCACCTGGAACTATGGTACCGAAAAGGACGAGTCCTTCAAGTACCACAACGGCAACGACCAGCCCCAGGGCTTTGGCCACATCTGTGAGTTTTGCGCTCTGCAAAGAAACAAGAAAGCACTTTCTGGACAAAAAGTGCAAGGTTGAAAAGACGTGCTAACACGAAAAACAAGGCATGACGGTGGACGACCTTGATGCTGCTTGCCAGCGCTTCGAAGAAAAGGGTTGCAACTGGAAGAAGAGGCTGACGGACGGCCGTATGAAGAATATTGCCTTCCTTCTCGACCCTGATGGCTACTGGGTCGAGGTGATCCAGAACGACAAGTATGGATCCAAGCACACAGTCCAATCCTAAACAGGCAGCTCCAGGCAGAATAGCTCTGTAGCGAGATGCTTTTCTTGAAAAAAGCATAATTCTTCTTGGCAGGCACACGTCCAATGGGTTCGGCACGGTTTAAGCTTGTCACGGCAGTTGCATGCACCCTCTTTTTTTTTTTTTTGCCCGATTTACGTTTGCGAATAAGCTTGTCGATGTGCCTCGACGCTTACTAGCCACGCCGCTGTGGAGTTGCCGCAGGTCAGCAAGGTGTTGGGATGGTGTTGAAGTGCCGGGCTTGCGGTGCCGATGAGATGCGCGACACGGACAGGCTGATGAATCTAGGTGATATTTGGAATGGGCACCAGCCGAGAATCATTGCCGATAAAGATGAGAGAACAAAGGAGCGTAATTGCGCTCATCTCCTACAAGTTCCAGCCGCTGTTGACTAGCGAGCCGCTAAATAGCATCATGTCTCACATCCGCGCTCCATGCCATCCATCTTGAACAACGTGAGAGGGTTAGTTATCCGTAGTCAGAGATTATCAAGATTGCGTCAGTTAAATTTGGGTTTGGGGCGGGAGGGAGGCACGAGGAAAGAGGGGTTATATTTGCCAGGCTCAACTTGCACAGAGTTGCATCGCGCCCGCATTCACTTATTACAGCAAGTCTGCGTCGGGTAAAAGTCAAAGCCTCCCTTGTGCGGCCTGACAGCTGCATGCAACATCCTTGGTTACATCCAAAACAGGGCTGCAATAGGTGGCGTTGCAAAAGGTAGATCTCATCAACATTAGATGGACGAATATGCTTTTGCCTGACCCGATTCGGCTCGAGAACTGGCAAAGCACCCTTGGAAAATTCTTGGGCGGCCCAGTAAGAAGACGGGTCTACACGCTGGATAGCAGCGAAAACATGATGAGAATTATTCAGGATCCCGCGTCTGCCGCAAAATGATGCCATGAGCTCGCCTCACTTGTATACGCGCCTCTGCCGCATCTCGTCACGGCTGCCTTGATGGCTACAATGCGGAGCTGTGATTTGTCCCAGATTATGCCGTCCGAATCTGCCTCCGCACGCAAACGACAAGGTGAGACAATTGAGCGAGCAGCCACTGCTACGCGCCCGTCTGGAATGCAGTAACTGGTTAGGGAGTATCCGTACGGGGTACAACAATGCAATTGCGGGATACCCATGGCCACGCGACGGGTCAAAGCTGAGGTACCCGTTGATCCTTTTCTGCACCACCCGCTGGCAGCGCAAAACGTGGCCCATTTCACCGCGCAAGAGGGGTCAGCTCTTCGAGGTGTACAGAGTACAACTAACTATATGGATGGTATCATTGCTCCCGCTTCAAGGTTCCATCGAAACAAGGCTATGTGGATGTGATTCACTCGCGGGATTCCAGGTGCCGCCCATCAAGGTGTGGCAGGCTGGTGGACACTGGATTTCCAGTGCGATGGGCAGCGACTTGGATGAATTCGGCCGTGTCAAACTAAATTTATTTAAAAAGCCGGCCTTGCGCCCTTCCTCTGTTGCTTGCCCCTCCATGAACCAGACGATCGCTCCTGCTACTTGCCATTCAACCTGTCAAGATTTTCTGCTTTGAATGCCAACAGTAGAGAATCCCATCATCATCTCATTTTATTATATCCCATGTTTGATAACTTCTTCACATCCAACACCGTTGCCGCTCCGATGACCCCCATAGCCCTAGACCCCGCCGAGGGCCCCTCGCCGGCCTCGCGGCCCCGCATCCTCGTCCCCGAAAAGCTGTCGCCGGACGGTCTCGCGCTGCTGACCCCCCACTTTGACGTCGACGTCCGCCAGGGCATCGCCCCCGAAGAGCTGCTCACCATCATTCCCGGCTACCAGGGCCTGATTGTGCGCTCCGAGACCAAGGTCACTGCTGAGGTGCTGCTTGCGGGTGCCAAGCTTAAGGTGGTGGCACGCGCCGGTGTCGGCGTCGACAACATTGACGTGCCCGCCGCCACTTCCCGCGGCGTCATCGTCGTCAATTCACCCGCTGGCAATATCGTCGCCGCCGCCGAACACACGGTCGCGCTGCTTCTGGCCACAGCGCGCAACGTTGCCCGCGCCGACGGCGGCTTGAAGGACGGTCGGTGGGAACGCGGCCAGCTAGTCGGCATTGAAGTCGGCCGCAAGACGCTGGGTATCGTCGGGCTCGGCAAAGTTGGTTTGCGCGTCGCTAGCATGGCCAAAGGTTTGGGTATGAATGTCGCGGCGGTCGACCCCTACGCGAACCCAGACATGGCCAAGCAGGCCGGCGTAGAGCTATACCCGGGCCTGCACGACATGCTGCCTATCGTCGACTTTCTGACCATTCACACGCCGTTGCTGGCAACGACCATGAATCTCATTGGTGAGGCCGAGTTCAAGACCATGAAGAAGACGGCACGTGTTTTGAATGTAGCGCGCGGCGGAGTCTACAATGAAGCTGCTCTTCTGCAAGCTCTGGATGAGGGTTGGATTGCTGGCGCCGGTCTTGACGTCTTTACTTCGGAGCCTCCCACAGCCGACTCGGTCGCCTCTCGTCTGACCAAGCACCCCAGGGTGGTCGCCACGCCGCACCTCGGCGCATCGACGGTCGAGGCTCAGGAAAATGTATCCATGGATGTATGCACTCAGGTCCTCGAGATTCTCCGCGGTGGCTTGCCTACCAGCGCCGTCAACGCCCCCATCATACTGCCGGAGCAGTACCGCAAACTGCAGCCCTCTGTCTCCCTTGTTGAGAAGATGGGCAAGCTGTACACGCAGCACTTTGCCGGCAACAAGATCAACATGGTCGGCGGCCGAAAGTTTGAGCTCATCTACCACGGTGAGCTCGCCGGGCTGCCCAACACCAAACCACTGCTGGCCGCGCTCGTCAAGGGCCTCGTCGCCTCCTTCAGCGACTCCAACGTCAACATTGTCAACGCCACGCAAATAGCCAAGGAAAAGGGCCTCACCATCAGCGAGACGCACGCGCATGACTCGTCTAAGAACCAAACTTATGCCAATCTCGTCACGCTCAAGTCGCACCCCGACGGCGATTCCGGCACCCAGAGCAGCGGCGGCGCGCAAGTCATTGAGGGCTACGCATCCAACAAGCGCCTCTACATTTCGCGTCTTGGCCGCTTCAGCGCCGCGTTCCAACCCGAGGGCACGCTTATTATTTTGCACAACTATGATGAGCCTGGCAAAATTGGCGGCGTCGGTACCGTCCTTGGCTCGCACGGCATCAACATTCGTTTCATGCAGGTCGCAGCGCTGGGCGCGGAATTCCGTGGCGACTCAACGCCGCCGACTGACGACGGCCTGCAGCCAAGCCGCTCGCAGGAATCACTAATGGATGTGCAGAAGCAGCAGCAGCAGGCAGGTGACGAAGCACTCATGATTCTGGGCATTGCGGGCAATGTGGACAAGACGGTCACGGACGACCTGCAAAAGGCGGAGGGTGTGCTGAATGTGAGTGTTGTGACGCTGTAGGGATAGTAGCAAAGAAGATGAATCAATACATATTTTATGCTCCGCCAAATCTATTGAATAGCACCACAGTCATGTTGAGTGCTCTTGTGTGTCGGGGAATATGCCAGTCAATGTGATTACTGCTTGCTTGCATAAAATGTAAGCGACGCACTTTCATTGACAATCTGTATCTAAGCTATCTAGTAACAGCTGTATCTGACAAAGGAGACTAAATTCAAGGACAGAGAAGGGCTAGCGTGTATGTCGCCCGTGACCAGAAGTGTATGTCGTCGGTGGTCAGAGATGTTTGTCGTCGGTAATCAGAGGTGTATGTAGCCTGCAACCACGGTCACATCCAGAGGTTAACCTGTTGGGGGAGGTGCCTTTTTGGATCCTGCATCTTTCTCATCTCAGTCAAGGCCCCAAATTTCAGCTTCTGTGAGCTTAGAAACTGTTATGAATCATCGGCCTCAATTGTTTTGGTTTTCCATCTTCAACAGGTTTCTTAGGGGCCCAAAGTTGAACTTCTGTGAACTTGGAATTGTTATGAACGATTGCCCCCAACCTCTCTGGCGCAGGGCGTGGCGGTTCTCTCTTCAAAGATGCTTCAAATATGCTTGTCGCGTTGGCGTCAAAGTAGGGTGAAACTTCCTCCACGAAGTATGGAAGTTCGGCCGCCACGACTGCATTGTGTCTGCCTATGAGGATTGAGTTGTGTGCATGTTCGACGGCAGCCCTCCTGTTGGTTTCGGTCGGGTTCTCCTCGTAATACTTGGCTAAATTGATTGATCCCATCATGTGCACCCTAATTTCCGCTTCGGAGAGATCAGGCATGATGATGGGTAGTCTGGGGTTGTCTATGTGTTGTGACGGAGCGATATGATTGTTGATGATGAGAATGGATGATGATGAGTATGGATGATGATGAGTGCTGAGAAGATATGACGGGGGAAGAGGTCTTAAATAGGCCTACAATCAAACAGTCTTTTACCTCCGGCAGGCAGATATTCGGACAGTCATCCATTTAGGCAGGCTTCTGCCAAGGTAGATCTGTATTGGCACAGGTTTGCTCTGTGCTACCATGTTGGGAGACGCCCTGTGCAAGGTTACTTTGCGTAGGCGCTGTTCAAAATCGGAGCGGCGCCACACAAAACGAGACCTCAGCGAGCCAGATTAATATTTAATTTTGCTTCAGTGAATGTATATCAACAGACAGAGCCTGAACGCATGTTTTCTTTATTCAGTTTTTTTTCCCCAAGTCTAAAAGCTCAACGGCGAGAACAGGGTCATCTCAAGAGACTGGCAAATTACACGACCGCAAGGCCCCAGGCTATGATTCTGATCAAAACACATCCCATGTCACTTATCAGAAACCTTTTTCGTTTCAGTCAAATTCAAGAATATTGTCTGACTATTCGTGCTGCACACGCTGATAAGAATACACGTGAGAGGTCGTCAGATAGTTGGTCGCTTGGCAGCCCTTGACCCATTCAAGTTTCAGCACCAGCCGAAAGTGCATCGGGAGAAGATCAAATTTCACTCCATTATTAGATGGTGCAATGTAGTACATCAAAGCTTCGTAAGGCTATTGGCTGTGGAGGTGCGCCTGAACCTCATCAAGTCAGCTGCATTCCTTGGCCATGGCCCTCGCGTTCTGGATCTTTATGTTACTATATTGGACAAGGTACTCTCGGACACTGGGTACATTGGGCGTCAAGACTAGTGACTCAGAGTACTTCTGCCTGGCTTTCAGGTTGGAGAGTATGTCTCTTGCCAATGCTGCTGCTTCAACGGCCCCTACGCACGGTTGATCTGCTTCAGTATTGCACGAAATTTGCAAAAGATGCTAGAACCTAGTGCTACTGATGCTAGCTACTCCAGTATGTGTCAAAAGATGGCCTAGACCTCCGACCTCGGCATGTAGACGCGGCCAACAGTAGTGCTACGAGAGCTACAAAGATCAAGGCAGGACCAAGATTGCAGGCGCTCAAGAAAGGTGAAGCTCAACGTAATTACTAGAGTGAATGACTCAACGAGATGGTCATCCAAATGGGACAGCAGCCTTGTGACTGCGAATTTTAAGGGGTGTGTATTGTGCTCTGGTGCTCTGGTGCTCTGTGCTCCCGCGTGCGACAAGCAAAATAAATGGGGGATTTCATTCAGAAGTCCAGAGCAAACATGTTATTCATGGAACAGCTGAAAAGTGACTTTCCATCTACGAAGAAGAGAAAGACGCACCAGTGCCATTCACGCGCCAAAGACTTGGGGTGCTCATGTGCAAGGAGGGTGTTGACCACAGCTCTCGTCGGGTGCAAGAGTCATCCGAAAACGGTATCGTGACAACAGTACCCGCCAGTTTAATTTATGGAGCAGGAGATTTACGAGGCCCCCTCACGAAGTGAGCACAAAACCATTTACTAGATACATAAGGTCGGCAAGTACCGTTCCGGCCACACCCTCATTCAAGCCGCCTCGTTACACCCGAAAAAAAAAACGAAAACAACAAATCTTTGGAAAATAGAGGAAAGTAATAAAGAATAATACAAAGCGTAGGGTATACTTTGAGTAAATAGGCGATCAAGACTTGATTATCAAGATACATGGAATGGTCGAAATCGTGATAAAAATAGGAAAAGATACACTTCTTTTGATATAGAAATTGCTCCGCAGAGTACGGATATACTGTGAGCACTTGGGCAGGAGCGTGGATCCACTTTTTTACTGTTTTTAAAAGCTGCCTCGCAGCCTCCCATAAAATCACAACATCGCCGGTAGCAACAACACCAAAGGATCCCCCAAAAGCATGGGTATTGGCCGTTGAGCTACCTACAACATGGCTCTTTCGGAAATGGGGGCTCCGCGAGCCTAAATAAGGGAGCTGAAACGGCGGATAAAAGAAGTCAAGCAACAACGTGACGCAGCCCAACAAGAACGCGAAGAAGCAGAGCATCAACTCAGGCTTCAGACTCATAGTGCAAACAGTCAGCTTCGCGTGACACTTCAACCAAAGGCAGATGTTACATTCGAGAAGCATGCGAATACTTGAACGGACGAGAGCGCACTTGTGACGGATATGAGCTCCGAGTCCGAAGCTAACTAGCTCTTCCACGGCGATCTAGATGCCTTGTCGCGAAATCCAAAGAACCACCCTTTGACGATGAAAATCCGGACGGGGAGTTCGATGGTAATACACCAAGCAGGCGTTCCCATTAGACAGGAGCCGCCAACTCTTTAAACCGTCGGACAGTTATTGAAACGTCGCCAGATACAAGCACCAAAAGAACAGGCCGGGAGTACTGTTCACAGAGCTGTTTGCGGGGCTTAACATTAACAGCACAAAGCCCCACTAGATCTGGCTTGTCCAAATGGATCGGATTAGTTTTGGAATCGATCGGCATCAGTTGAGCCCAGCCGCGCTTATTCGTCGATTATCGAAGCAATTCTCCCCTCGGGATCTACGTGCAGATACAAAGCTAGGGTGTCAATCACTTCACACGCATGGGTCCCATGGGGCTTTATTGTGACCTTGTTCTCCCACGGATAACGGATATACTTTTGTTAGCAAAGGCTTGCCGGCAGAATTTGTCGCTGGTTCTAAGCATGAAGAAACTATATACGCTCATCTGGCTAATATACAGGGTGTAAATGTACCTGTGGTGTTGGGTGGGCTGGACGGTTTCCTCGATTTACTATGATGGTACGGATACTGTGGAAATCTTTGAGAATCATTTGGCAGTACCCTGGACGTTGCGATGCGCTGATTCGCAAGGCTGAGATGTCATTGCGAGCTGTGCAGAAGTGTGGTGTACTACATTCTGGCCTAGCAGTGATTGTCAAGTCCGATGGGGTCAGAGGTCAAGTCAGGATAGGGCAGAAGGCGGGCCAATGTGTCATTGTTGAGATTCCCTGAGATGCGTCGATTGAGCAGATTGGCAAGCCGAGGTGTTTAGTACATGGCGAGCACGTGCCATGAAGGTCGCAGTGACGAGTCACTGTTGCCACTGTAATCACCATAACTGGCACTATTCTACGTATACCTATAAACCACTGTAACCACTGTAATCTTTGTTACCTACCTACCCTGCCCTATGTAGGTACTAACCTACCTGTCTCCGCTCAGCCTCCAATGCCTTGCCTGGTCAGTAACATGGCCAAATCTATGTGCGTGTTTTTTTTTTTACTTTCTTTTTTCTTCTTTCTTCTTTCTTTCTTTCTCTTTTTTTTTTCTTAAAAAAAAGTCACAAAGAGAGACAATATGTGTCAAACGGGCTCCTATCTAGCCAACGAGATTCGCCAGCCATTAAATTTAGTTAACGCATCTGCTTTTGGCAAGCCGTTGCCCGTCCATCGCTGCTTTAATGCATGCTTGCAGCCGGCGAGAAGTGGACCCAGCACAGGCCCTTGCACATAAATAATGATAAGACTTGCAACTACGGATGACTAACTGTCGCAGACTGCCAAATAAAGAAACCTGCTGGGGGCCCCTGGCTGATAAAACTGTCTTCTCACAATTTTGCCGATTTTGATGGTGGGCTGGTGATTTGAGAAAGCGGCCAACAGTTCTTATCACCCCCGTGGGGGGTTTTATTATTACCCATGACACCACCTAATAAGCGCCCGCCACGAACGCCTCCTTTTTAAAACAATGGTCAGCAAGTTTTCTTTTCTCTCCTCACCTCTGGCAAAGATGTTACCCATAATCCGTAATTTTCGTGCATCGACAATTCAACCGCAACATAGCTACAGTGGTTCGAGACGGGGAAAAAATACGAGAGCGGCCAGCAAGGGTTACTTTTTTCCTTGGAGTCCGTTCCGTCAGTCTGAATCAGGTCCACGTCATTGTTATGAATAGCCTCAGACTGGCTTGGCATTATCAGTGCCAACTTGCTATCTGATTGTAGAGTCACGCGACTGTAATCGTCTGCAGTCTAAATTGTTTTCATGCCGAGACATCCGGGAATGCCAACCCTTCTCAAAGCGGGACGGGGCGTGAAGAGCCCGCCAACACCCGACGGGCCGGTCGCGACCGTTGTCTCTGGTCCGACTCGGCTTGACTCGCTAGCTTACCGGGTATTTCAAGTGTCCTTCCTTTTTTGGACATGTCATCGTATTGAAAGCATCGCTGCTCCGCCCAAAAATGACCTTTTGGCCCTCATGAATTAAGGCGCAGTGAGCTCATGAAATGACTCTCACCATTGCGCAGTGGAAACAAAAAAAAATGGAACATGCTCCTGATACGATGAATACATTCAAGACTAGGCATCTATCGGTCATGAGAGGTCAACTCGGTAGTGGGCTATAGTGGCTGCTCAGTTGAGTTCCGAGCACATGCTTTTTGGCTTACGACTACTCCTATAGACAGGACTTATTGATGATGAAACGCCAACCAATTCACGAGAACAATAGGAATATACCATTAAACCAACACTTTTTCAGTAATTTTAATACTAGTGGCTAATCATTATTCGTCTAAACTCGACGGAAATCTGATTCTGTAGACGGAAGCTTGCGTTTCAAGGGCTCAAACGTGGTTCGGCTCCAACCCGCCACCGTAGCAGCGCCGGAGATGCTTCCGGCCCGGGGGCATGGCAGACGCGCGACTCGACGAGATGGAGCTTGCTGACCAACTACTCTATCTAGCGCCTGCTCTTCCAACAATACATAGCCACTTACCACAGTGGCCATTCATAAGAGGGTAGGGTACGCCCTCTCGACTAAATTTGGTGGGGGCATGGTACATGTATTCCTTGTTCCTCAGATAATGTTGCTGCCAAGCGCGTAAGCTGATCCGAGAAAGGTAATAGCACCGCAAGAAATGTTGCTGCCAAGCGCGTAAGCTGATCCGAGAAAGGTAATAGCACCGCAAGAAATGTTGCTGCCAAGCGTATAAGCTGGTCCAAGCGATGTTATACCACCAACGCGTTCCAATTCGGAACGGCAGTTACGGCTCTGGCAGAGGACACCCACCAACAACCGTGTCGTTCTTGACCGTGTTGTGATTGTGCGACTGTTTGAAAAGAATGGTCTGATGCATACAAATCTGTTACGAAGACGGCGCATCTATAAAGGGTCCTTGCTTCGCTCTCAAGACTCTTCATGTGTTCCTATCAACGACGAGTATCAATTCACTCTTGCACCCTTCCTTCTTCTCTCACTCAATATTTGACATTTTCTCAATACCTTCATCCACCCCAAAATGGCCTTTGATCACGAGCTAGCTGCCAAGCTGGCAGAAAAAGCCATCGTCGCTGCTCAGACTGGTGCCAAGATGAACATCAACCAAAACGAAATCTCTCAATTAGTGCTCTCTATTTTTGCAGTCGGACTAAACGCCATTCCGGTCGTTGGGGGCGTCATTGGCTCTTTCGCCACACTCCTTGGTCTGGCAATATTCCCTGCTCCAACGGCCGACCCATGGACCAAGGTCAGTGAGCGTGTCGAAGCCTTGATCGGCAAGAAGCTCGAGGAACACCAAGTCAAGGCACTTCAGAGCAGGATGGACGGCTTCAGGCTCAACGCCAACGAGTACGCAAAAGTCTGGAAGAGTTATAATGATGCCGCGCTGGACAAGAAGAAGGAGCATGCCGAACTGCTCCGCACCCATCATGTTGGGTTTCTCACCATGATGCGCGTCTCCATTCCAGAGTTTCAAGTCGACAATTATGCAGCGCTTACACTGCCCTTGTTTGCGCAGGCCGCAAACCTACATTTGACGCTGCTGGCCGACGGCATCAAACATGGTCTAGAATGGGGCTATCCGCAAGACTACGTCGCCAACATTATGCCGGACGAGTTTAAAAGAATGACGTCTTCTGGTAATTCGGCTCGGGACATGGCTGCTATTCAGACTCGGGCAGATAATACAGAGCTTGAACTACTCAAGGGCGCAATCGAAACTGCGGAACGTCTCGGCGTGGCCCCTGAGCTCATTGCAATGTGGAAAGATACTTATAGCACCTTCATTGAGCAATTCGCCACCAGAGCTAAGCGTAGTACTTTGGACTATGTCTCTCACGCCAAAAAGTACTACGCCGAGGGTCGAAAGCAGGTCAAGCCATATGAATGGGTCAAAGACGGTGGCCTGCCACACTATGGAAAAGGCCATGACGAAGGCTTAGCTCTGCAGACGTACGCCGACTATGATCTCCAAATGCTCGAGAACGTTTTGAACTATGCAGAGTTTTGGCCGTACCTGACTAGCGAGTCAAAGATGCCGGATTCATCCCTACTGAACCTCGACCGAGAGGTCTTCCGCGGACCCTACATTCGCTACACAGAAAATGCGCCCTGGAGCGCGACAGCCCCTCCTCCAGTCACCAAACGGACCGACAGAATTACCGCCGTGAATCTCTGTGTCTCGGAAAACGTGCGCAGCCTGCAGGTCAAATACGGCGACACCTGGGGGCCCAAGTTTGGCGAGTGCAGAAAGCCAGACATAGAGCAACGCAGTTTTACGCTGGAGCCTGACGAGTATATCGAGAATGTTGATATTGTCTATGGTCACAAGCTCGGTCAGCTACGGTTTATTACGAACAAGGGCACTGTGCATGGGCCATTTGGAGACCCGCGTCACGCTGATGTATCGCTTGCTGTCAACCAGACAGGCTACGGTTTGACCAGCATGTACAGCACGCATTATGAGAGAAACGATCCAGAGGGCATCGAGGGTATCTTCTTTGGGTTCAGGCCTCTTCTCACCGCCAAGACAGGTTGAGACAATCTAGGAATATAGCAGTGCAAGCGCAGCAGTAAGTACCTACACACCTACCAGCAGGTCAACACCGAGTGCTAACGTGGCATTAGTACGACACTACAAAGGTTTCAACAACCAAGTGGAAGCGCAAGATGATTGACATGGAAAGTTATTTTCAACAAAATAACTTACGATTGTATAATAATAACTAGTATTTCCCCTTGATATATCTGAATTGTGTTTCATTCACCCAGTCAACTACGTGTCTCGTAAAACTGGTCCAAGCAAGCTCTGTTGTTGGTCTGATCATGTGCTAGTTATCTGCAACAGAAAGACGTTCTCACGGCCTCAATCTTCACTTTACACACGGCTAACTTTGATGTAAGAGTGCCAGCAGTGGGTAAACTTACTTGCCCATCATATCTTGCCACACTTTGATTGCTGTGTATCCTCGCTGTTTCAGGAAATTGGACTGGGTTGGTCCCCCTTCGCGCCGAGAGAGCTTTTGAATCCTTAGCCACAGCCCTCAAGGGAGACGACAGAGATGTATTTCTCCAATTTCGTTCAGTGTTTTGTGTGATGGGTTCCTGAACAGAGGCTCACGGCATCGCAAGGCTATAATTCCCCGTTTGTGCAAGGGAAAACGATGCCAAAGGATGTTGATTAATGTCGCGTCATTGCTGCAAGAATTGGCATTGGGTTGGGCTTACAAGTAACTGGAAACATTGTCGACACTCATGCTAAAGGTCTCGGTACAGGAGCATTTTCTTCCTCCGCATATCCCACTAGATGGAGCTGCCAGCTCCTTTGTCACTTGCAATGGAGCGGCGCCAACGCTCAATCTCTACGCAAAATCAACACCTCAGTACAAGCCCATGACCTCGCTACGACTCTGTTAGCGTTTTGCCTGCTACTCACAAAGTGCTGGTGGTCTCTGCTGCGACGCGCCATTTACACTGCTGATGCTCCGGCCGCATTGCCCGTGTCGCGGCGGTGGCAGCAGCGGCGAGTAGCATCAAGGTCGCCATCAGCTCTTCTCTCAATCGAATGTTCAAAATATGATCAACCGGACAGTCGGCGCTCAACAAGCAATCGGAAGCGCTAGTTCTGGGTCGATCGGGCTGTTGGCCACGCTTTACTTGGTAGCATGGCTAATCATTGGTTCAGTGCTCAACGCATAACGAGCGCCCCTGACTTGCTCAGTTACTTTGCATTTTATCTGGCGCTGTGTCCTTGTATTTTCAAGAATTCGCCTCTCCGTCTCATCGAATATGTTGTCATACTTGAATCACCAATCGAGAACCTGCGGCCTAGCAAATGAACTTGATAATCGATGCTTCTCATTCAAAGGCTTCTCTACAACTAGAATTGTTCTCGAGATATGTTTTAGTGTATATTGTTCGTGCCATGTCGGTGAATCACAGTACCGTCGTGCTGGCTGGAGGATGGGATGGTGCACGAGTTGGCGGTCGACGACTTTGCGCCCAAGTATGCAGAATTCATTCAGCACCTACGAGAAGAAGAGCTGTCAAGGATACAAAAAGCGCCTCTCATCTATCATGGAGCAAGTGTGGAAGAATGGCACGTTTTGGGTCACGCTGGCTCTGAAATATCCGATTGCCTTTAATGGAATTCCATTCGACAGAATCTTACTGAGCTACTTCGGTGTCCTGGTGTAAATTGTGTGCCAGATTATGCTTGTTCATTGAACATGTGGAGTCTATCGCTTGTACCAGCTCCAGCCACCCTGCATCCAAAGATACGCCTATTATAGAGACTTGTCTACCAATTTCGTCGTACTTTAGCCATTCGCTTGCCAGCGGCCCGCGGCTAGCCGTGAAGTCATGGTAGCATCAAGTCCATAGCGAGCATAATTGTGTGCTGCACGAAATACCAGTTGGTCAACGCCTATGCGCAGATTCACAGCTGAGATCGGACTACGATACGCAGAATAGCCTAGCACATTAGTTCCTGCCATCTATGGCACCTTGAGTTGGGTCTGCGGCGCGTCCGCTGTCAGTAACGTAGAGGGGTAGTGGCTAACTAAAGGGAAGTGAAGAGAGAGATCGCGGATGGATAGCGGTGAGGTAGCAGAATAATGTGGCTCTATTATTCACTAGTACCGTGATCTTGAGTTTTTATAAGTACTGGCGACTCGCGACTTGAGTGTTTTTTTTTTATCATCATTCATACAACTTATATATTAGACCTGTAAGTAGTCAGTTCTGACTAAGCAGGCGTATATATCGTACGTGCTATACGTGTCGCGTAAAAGCAAAAGGGTAGAACCACCTTTTACTTGATAGTTTATTAGACCTTATATTTAATATACCCCCTAGTTCCTTGGAAGATTATTCTAATAAAATATCCCCTATAAGGCACTAAGTAGCTAGTATTACTAGACTCTTAGATCTTATACCCTTACTTTTCTTAAGGTAGGTTTTTAGACTTAGTATATAGGAGAAGTAGAATAAAACTAGCTTCTTTAGGGATTAAACTTAGGACTATAATAGTAGTAGCAATTTCGTAATAGCAGTAGTAGAAGTTATAGGCGTAGCTACTAGACTATAGCGTGCCTCCTAGGCTTATAACTGTCGCGTAAAAGTAAAAGGGTGGAACCACCTCCTAGTAATTTATTAGGCCTTATATTCAACAGTACGTGGCCCGCACGTGGCCCGCACATGTGTTACGAACGCTCCTACGTGAGGCGCATGCACTATGGCGGGGTCAGCCACAGGCAGGACGCAGAAGAAAGGAACACGTGGTCACGTGACTACGTTAGGAGTAATCAATAGATCACCCATTAATCACTATAATTAAGGATTAATAGATAGTTAGATAATTAGGATAATTAGCTCTATAGTAGAGATATAGATAGGTACTTAAGGAAGGGGTATTCCTATAGTTAGGTAGTCTAGATCTCTACTAATTAATCTAAGTAATAGTTTTACTATTAAGAGTTCTACTCTTAATAAGACCTTATAGCGATAGATACTACTTATTACTACCTTATAGTATTTAACCTAACTTACTACCTAAGAAATAGACTAAC